>JAQFZG010003166.1:0-14298 GCA_034695465.1 Entomobrya nicoleti | reverse complement strand
ATCGTCAACAAATTTATTTTAACTACTGTATTTTCTAAATCTTAGCTGTATACTGTATACTTATATTTATTGTAAATTTGTAAATGATCGAAATTTTATAATTTTTACATTTTAAAGCTAAGTATCCACTTGTAGTAAGTTTTTTTAACGATGAGAAAGTAATAAAGGGTTCAATTTATAAAAGTTTGTAAGAAAAATATTTTCCAAAAGGAGCGATTTTAAATGGATACAATTATTTAAGTAGCGAAAATTAAAATGCACGCAAAAATTATTATTCCAATGATGAAACCAACTGCCGTCCATCTCCATCTTGTTATCAAAGCATCTTCTCTGTAGTTAATTGTCTGTAGTATAGTAATGATATCAAGGTCATGAGCAACTTAAATAACAAAGTGATAATTAAATGTATTCGCGTGTAACCCAATTATATTTGCACTTACCCACATGGCGAAGGCAACCATGACAACGGCCTTGGATGACACTGACAACAATTCCTGGGGAACATTAGTATTAAATTTCAAATTGAAATCAGTCCAAGTGGTAAAACCACGGGATCTCCAGCCCCGAGTCGGTTGTGCCATGGCAACTGGAATTCCATAGTGACTTAATACCTTGTATACAAAATACATACATACGCTTTTATATAGATCATCGGATATACATTAGCTATAAATTAAAATGAGATAAATTAAACCATGAAAAGTTTACAGTCATGGCAAAAGCCTCAGAATTCTGGATATCCAAGTTCTTCACAATAAAAACTGATTTGGTAACACAATCGATAAGAACCAAACCATCTGAAAATTTATTGCCTTGTCTCAAAACTGCAATTCTCTGGTTCCTCTGAGGAATGTAAATGTCAACAATGCGATCCTTCCTTCCTCCACAGCAACAAATCTTGGGACTGTAAACAAAGCTTAATATTTCTTCCTCATTTTGTTTCAGGCTCATAGTTTGCCACTTCCTTCCCCCGATAGGTATTGGAGGAAAACAACAGCAGCAGTGACATGGGTCACTAGTAGAACCAGTAATTTTCCAGCCCTCGGGTCTAATGTTTAATAAAGGCAAGTGACTCAATGTTGGATAGATTGTCAAGCTGGGGCAACAAGGCACACCTGCCAATAGTCAACATCACAATTAATTTAATACAGAATGTATTTTACCTTCATATGTAAATGTAATGTATCGAGGTAAATGCATATTTAGTCATTAGTGTATCGTTTGGGTAAATTTGTCTTACAGCTATAATTTAAGGAGAATCCACTCGCTTCCTTGAAATGTGCACTTGTAAGAGCTTGTTCCACAATCGCCAAATTTTCAGAGGACTCTTCAACGCTAACCTCCGGAGGAAATAGATCATGGTATTGGGGAGGCTCTTCAGTTATAACTTCATTAAACTCTGGTTGATGTTCGGTATATGCAGGTGGGGGTTCACCAAATTCGACTGATATGGCTGCTGGTTCTCCATATTGGGGAGATACGGGAATATCGGGTTGTTCCCTTGTTGTGGTCGTCTGGCTGTTTACCGGAACCACTGACACAAATCCATTGGTGCCGCTCTCCATTTTACCAAAGAGACCAATTATTAAGCACTTACTATTTTATATCAAGTTATATATCTGAATATTTATTAGTGTAGATTTAAACACTGCTTGTCAATATATATTTAAATATTTTTTGTCAAAAAATCTAAACACAAATACAAGTATATCAGTTTTCCATTCCAGGTCGAAATCTTACAGTCTTTCTGTAATGTTGTGGGAGTAAATGGTCGTACTGACTGAGATTGATCTGTATGGTATGTATTCGTATATGGTATGTTCAAACAGAGATACAGAAACTAAGATCAACAACAAAATGAGCGAATGGCAAAGGAAAGTGTTAAATGGATCTTCACTTTAGTAAGTTCGTGTAAAGCTTTTTGGTCTCTTTGTGTTTGCTCTGATTTATAATGTTTACGTTAGGATTAACGTTATAACATTGCAGAGATTTATTGGTACAAGTATAAGTGTAGCACGAATATTTGTGTTGCTTTACTAAATGAGGTTCATCGTATAACTCTACGTATTTTAGTTTGGTATATGGAACTGACAGCCAATATATGCTCAACATAAAAACGATGTTCAGGAATATAATGTGCAAAATTCTCAGAATGACAAGTAGGTATATCGACAAATCCACATTCACGAAAACAACACGTATTACATGTATAATACATTTCGAGAAAAAAATCATAAATATAAAAATTGTTCATAGTGCATAGTGCATGCTATGGTTGTATTTATCTTTTACGTTGTTTTGCTCTTTAACCATGAATGGCATATTATTATTTATATACGTACATGCTCATTTTTCTGAACTTACTTTTGCCCTCTGATATTGGTTTGTGATTTGTGACTTTGTGAGTCATCAGTTGCATTCATATTCATGGTATGAAGAATTACATCAAAATATTTTCAAGCGTAAAAATGTCGTTAAACGAGAAAATAAACATAGTTTTAGTCGCAGGATATGATGATATCTACATCGCGGCAATACTAATTTCGATAATAACATATATTACATGGAAACTCTACATAATCCGTCTTTTATGTATGTGCACTTTTGACTTTATGTTGTACCAAATGTTTGTGGCTACTCCAGTGGTAGCTGTAGAAAATTAGTAAATTAGCCAATTTAGGTTAATTGCAAATATGAAAAAAATGCTGCAGCTTATGTCTTCTTTGGAGACGAATTGAAAAGTGATTATTAACGAACATCTGGCAGATGTACATAAGTCTATATATATATTTCCGTAGTTGTGGAGGAATTCAGTATCCAATTTTCATAGTGCCCCAAAAATTAATTTAAAGTGAGTTACAACATTTAAAAAATGAATTAAAAACGGGCCATTATTATTTATTAAAATGTTTGAAATACAATAAATTTCGATCAAATTATGTGATACTTCAACAAATATATGCCACCTAAAGCAAAGCTTATTACAACGATCACATAAAATTAGTTTAACCACCGCAAACTTCTTTTTTTTTTGCGTGGAATCAGATATTTGGCCGTTTTTTATTGAATACACTGAAAGAGAATTATGTTAAAATGCTTATCGTTACGGCAAAATTAACAGGTTTGAAGTTTGAAGTTGCTGGAAGCATTAAGTTGATAATGTATTACATCGAAACTGCTTAAAAGCCAAGCCGTCGTTTTTATATGCATTTTACATGTCATGAACAGTCTGTTTCTACTCCAATAATGATGAATGAAAAGCTGTGTGGTGCGTTAAGCCGATTTCGATAACTCACCAATATGAAAAAAATATCTGTACACAACGTCTTCATTAGAGTAACAGGTGTTCGAATTGAAAAACGTTTAACCAAAATCACACAGACGTCAAGAAGTCTATATAAGAGTGATAGTTGCTCAGTAACATGCAAATTCTCATTCTCATATTACCCCCAATTTAATTTAAAATCAAGAACAAAATATACACGGGCCATGATCATTTTTTATTATATTTTAATAATTTTTTTATCAAGTAGAATTATTATCAAATGTTCATACTGACTACAAAATTATCAGATTTAAAGTTGCTGGAAGCACTCGACTTAGTTACATTGATTGGTATAAATTACATTTCGAAATCAGCACAATGGGCACAACTGCTGCCATGATTTGTATAATCCCAACCCGGTATTACAGGGTTTGGGTTGAGTTAGTCGTTGTAAAGTAACTGTAATTTCGTTGATATTACATCAGGAAAGATTGATTGCTATGACTACATGTATGGTGAAAGTTGACTAATTATACTGCATAATTTGTATTTTGATTTATATGGAGTGAAAGTGAACATAGAGTACTGATTGTATATTATTGACGAATAACATTGACTTTAAACAATTCCTAAATGTATATATATTACTGATCTTCCATATAAAATATCCCAACTTTAAAAATAGTAATTATCGACCATTTAAAATTAAACATGAAATATTGTATAATGTAAGTACGCATGAAATAACATTTTAAAATAAATTACAAGCAGTCATATATGAAGTACCTTGTTCATTTTACGTTGACTTAATACGGGACGGGTAAATAACGTTCAATAACAAACCATACTACTATTTCTTAACATTTAAAGTATCCAGTGTATGTAAACTTTACTGTCTAAATTAATTTACAAGTGTATTTTCGATCCAGTTAAAGGATTCGACTGTATTTTTCAATGGACACATAATATGAGCTATTGGAAGCACCGTTAGAATTTTTGTCATAAATTCTCGTAGAGTATTTTGGCATTTAGAACCACATCAACTTAATAACTATTTGAAGTATACTAAATAAAAGAATGATTAAAAATATCCACAAATAAGATTTCACATTCGATATTTCATACTCCTCGCAATAGGCTACAACCTGTAAATCAAGAAAAGTTAAAGTTAAGATTACATAAACAAAGCCAAATTTAAAGCAAGACACCTGTTTTACTTAATAAAAACGCATCTAAGTATTTTATTCATGGTATATGTAATGGACTTACCCACATTGCAAAAGCAGTCATCAAAACAGACTTTGATGTTGCTTTCAATACAGTGCCCTGAGGCAAGTCAGGATTAAATTGCATTTCAAACTCCTCCCATTTAGATCCCCCAGCAGTAGAATACCAACCAGAAGTAGATCGCGCCATTGCAATTAGGGTTCCAGAACGGTCTGTCACCTTTTAAAAATATATATATTTAGTTGTTGATGCCATTACATAATTCATTAGTTTACTAAGAACTGAGATTTGACACATATTACCATACCATCACACTGACATGCTTGCCTAGACTCTGTCCCTCACTCTCACTCTCGTCGACTTTGATTCTTTTCATGAAAAAAGTTGATCTCGTTACGCAGTCCATGACTAGCATTGGGTCCTTGAATGTTTCACCGCGTATCATGAAACCAATTCTCTTGCTCCTGTCAGGAATGTACATTTCAACAACAGGATTCTGCGTTCCTCCACAAGATAACATATTTGGATTGTAATTAAAATACAATAGCTTCTCATTTTTGAACATAAACGTAATCGATTGAGACTTTGTTTCCCGAAAGGGTAATGGAGGAAAACAGCAAAAACAGACAAAATTGTCAAAGTAATCAGATGAATCGGTGGAATAACCATAAATCATCCACTCTGCGTTTGCAACCTCGGATAAAGGACCAAATGTTGGATAAATAGACATACTAGGACAATAAGTAAATCCTGAATGAACCCCAAAAAATGGTATATTAGATATGTACCTGGTAGTAACTAAATAGCAAGGCGTATATTAGTGTTTATTAACTTAAATTTTACCTTCAAATTTTAATTTAAAGCCACCAGCCTCAATGATGTTAGTACGGATGAAAGTTGTCTCAATAATGGCAGCATCTTCAGGAGATTCATCTTCCTCCGAGTGTTCAAAGCCCGGGGGAAAGATAAAGTCGTATTGGGGAGGCAACTCAGCAACCACGTGAGTACACAGTGCCTCCAATTCACAGTCGTTAAGCGGTGGCCCAGATCTAATCGGCACTGTTGGCATGGATTGTGGAGCATTTTGTAATGAATTAGTATTATTTGGGTAAACGAGTCTTTCATCTTGTTCGTTGTCTGAGTAGGTAAGATTTTCCATTTAAGCCGATTAAACAGAGTTGAATGAAAGTCTAATTGTTCGTGGCTTTACGGGTCATAATTATTTTATATTTTGTTATTGGTAGACTTTTAATTATAATGGACAAGAAATGAAAGGTTAAGTAGTAAAGATTACAGAGAGAAAAAATATATATATATATTAAAATTAAAGTAAGTTTTAGGGTACTGGAAATGTCGAGTGAGGAAACAACGTGAAAGTAAAATCGATATAATATGTATGTTACTAGTGTGCAGCGAGCAACGCAACGGGGAGGCAGCCTTGTACAAAACCAACATTCGCATTTTTGTATTTGTGCAAAAACATCAATAAGCAGATGTGTAGAGAGATGAGAAAGAAGAAGTGAATCTGTAGTGAGATTCTAAGAACTTGGGTAAGAACATGCATTTTTTTGCACTTGAGATATTCATTTGAAATGTAGTATGAACTATACTTTACGCATGTAGTTCAACGTACTTGCACTTGTTTGTCTTTGTTGAAACAACAAAGGAGGAAATTGAGGGTTGTATAGTGAATACATGCATACTAGTATATATTATGTATGTATTATCGCGTAACAATTCATATTGCCTTACGAATCGGATGTGTGAATTTTGTGGCTAATTTAAACTCTGTTGCGTAATCTACCCAATATGTGCTTATCTATGGTATAGTATGTATGTATGCAAAATCCTTCTGGGGAGTGGGGATGTTTTAGCGTTTGAGATTGGGATTCCATGCTGCTTTGCTAACCTCAATGGAATGAAAGTAAAAGCTAAATTAACTTTATTGATTAGTATATATTAAGAGTATTATTCAGTCACTTAGAACAAATTTATTGTTACATGAATGATATGTCACTGATCTTATACACAAAAATGTACACAAAATGATTCTTCAAACTGTACATTTAAAGTGTTGCATATATTTTTAACATAAATTTAGACTTATTGTTTTAATAAAGCACAATTGGCAAATCGAAAAAATACCTTGTTTATATTCCAATGGTTTAAAAAAGGACGGATAAATATAACGTTCAAGAAAAAATCATATAAATCCTGTTGACGTTCTTCTTTCCAAGTGAGTCGTAAGAAAGGATCCACACGTAAAAGCGGAATCAACTTTGTCTATTTTAATGGATACTGTTAGAAAGCTAGATTTTGATTTCCGTTAATTCACATCATGTCTTTAGAGTAATATAACTTTAATAGCTATTTGAAGTATAATTAGTGTTAGAAAAATCAAAAATATCACCAAGTAATGTTTTAAATTTGTTCGTACGAAATCCTCGCGGTAGGCTATAGTCTACAAAACACGAAAATCCAAAACTTTAACGAATATTGCAATAAGAAAATGTTACTTTTCAACCAATCCACTTGTTATACTTGTAGACAATTAATTTATTTCATGAACTCACCCACATTGCAAAAGCGGTCATTAAAACCGCCTTTGATGTTGCTGTCAAAACAAAATCTGGAGGGAATCCAGGGTTAAATTTCATTTCAAACTCCTCCCACTTAGTTCCCCCACTAACAGAATAGCAACCAGCGATGGATCGCGCTATCGCAATTGGACTTCCAGTTTGGTCTGTCACCTAATTTCAAATATGATAATTGGTAATTATGATTCCATTTCATCTTTCATTTAATTTGGACAAAAACTTTGATTATCGTTCTTATCGTACCACCACGGCAACATTCTTGCCCAGATTTTGACCCTCACTCTCAATCTTGATACTTTTCAAGAAGAAAATTGTACTGGTCATGCAGTCAGTGACAAGCATTGGATCCAGGAATGTTTTTCCTTTTATCATGAAACCGATTTTCTCACTGCGCTCAGGAATGTATATTTCTACAACAGGCTTCCGTTTTCCTCCACAAGATAATATCTTGGGAATGTAGCTAAAATACAATATCTTTTCATTTTTGTACATTAAGGTAATAGTTTGTGTAGTTTTTCTCCGGAAGGGTAATGGGGGAAAGCAGCAACAACATCGCACATTCCCATGGTAAGGCGATGAATCACTTGAATGTCCACCAAATTTCCATTCAAGGTCTGCAATTTCAGATGACGTTCCCAATAATGGATAAATGGTCACACCAGGACAACATGTAAATCCTGAATAATAATAAACCGAAAATAATAAACGTGTCACTCAGAGACATGGTCTTGAGATATTATTAAAATTATATGCATCTTACCTTTCAGTTTAAGTTTAAATCCACCTGCGTCATTGATATTTGCATGGGAAAGAGCCCTCTCAACAATACCAATGTTTTCCGACGATTCTTCTTTTGGGTGATCGAACCCCGGTGGAAAACGAATTGTAATACAATCGTATTGAGGAGGCACTTCAATATACACTTGAGTCCGCACTGCTTCTGCTTCCCCTTCGTTATCGCGAAGCTGTAGTATGGACTGTTCAAAATTAGATGATGGCGATGATGGATGGACATTATTTGGACAAATTAGTCTTTCGTGATGCTCGTTGTCGGAAGTATTAATTGCCATTTAAATCTTTTTTTAAACGCGAACTAAGCTAGTCTTCAAGTCTAGGTCTGCACACAACTTGGTATCATATTATGTAATATTTTTTGTTACTGGCGAGATTTTAATAATATCCTTATTTATTAGGCACAATTGAATGTAATGCACAAATGTAAGTAATGTAAGATCACAGAAGACGCAGTGCAGTGTACTCAAAAAATTAAAATGGCATTGCAAAGGTTGAATGTAAATGTTACTGGATAGAAAATGTTTAGTGAAAGTAAAACGTGAACAGAAGAAAAATCGATATATTTGCTAGTGCACAGTGTATAAAGCGATGGGGAGGGGAGCGAGCTCTGTTCTCAAAACCGGCATACACGCTTATATTTGTGCAAAAAAAAATCATCAAAGCAGATGTGTAGAAAGATGAAAATGGAAAAGCAAATCTGTAGTGGGATGCTTGCTGGTAGAACTTGCCAATTTGAGAAATCCATTCATAATGTATTACCCAATCTAGTCCAATATGTATATTCAAGTTGTTCAGTGTTCTTGCACTTGCCAGTGTTGAAAATATAGAGGAGAAAGTGAAAGTGGTATGGTACGTACATACATGCAGAGTGGCAACATCGAATCGTAAAAGTTCATATCGGGTTAAGAATCAGTGGTTCATAAGACTTAAGAATCGATGAAAGGAGGGCAACGCAACTTATATTCATGCGTAATATGCAGCTTTCTATGTAATTCGTACGTAGAACTTAAAAAAAAACAGATTTTTAGCAGATTATCGAACAAGTTTTATTTTATTTATAGTCTTCATAAGTTCATAAACTGAAAAGTTTCAATAGATGATTTATGCACGATGCATGACATATTTATGAACAGTTCATAAACAATGTTAAAGACTTCAAATTGTGATTTTTAAGCTACTTTGTATCTGCGTATTATGGTGTATGGTAATAAATAACTTATGTTGTGGACACACGTTAACATGAAGTACTATGATTCCATTTTTTTGCAAATTATCCCAATATATTGATTAAAAAACTGGACAATGTACTAAAAATTGAGTATCTTGTATTTAATTTTGTCTATAATTGTTACATTTCATTCGCACAAATATATTGACACCTAATTTTAATTCATATTTTCTTAATAATACTCGTATCGTATACATACGTACATAAATGCATTTCGTGACCAGGCCAATTATTTTTTATTTTGCAATAGATTTGAATAGTAAACATTTAACATTAACAAGTACAAAATATTATAGTACAGTGAAACATGAATTGTTTAATGATAAATGTATAACTATTTAATACACATTTTTTGAGTATCATCATATTTTCAAAGGACTCACGAGAGTGAAAATTGGGAATTTAAAATTGTTAATACTTTTCGCTACTCTCGCAAAAATGTTACCAGTTACATTCAACACATTTATACATTACATAGGAATAACATAAGTAAGTATATGATGTGTATTTCAATAACTTAACTGTAATTATTTATAAAAAAACACATTAATAAATAAAATAAAATTTACCAAAAAGGTAAGCAAAAAATGAACTTATTTCACAATCACAACATAACGCACAATTTAAACTTTAAAATATAAAAGTAACGGTGAAAGGATGGAAGAACAGTGTAGATACCAAGTGAGCAATTTCAATAGTTTAGCCTATGACGGCTATTTTTTTTGCAATAAGAAAAATATTTATACTGATATTTAAACTTACATTTTGCGAACTAATATACTGAAAAACATTGTGAAGTCCAAATCTCAATATATTTTGTTCTGGCAGCGCAATCACTTTTTGAAGACCAAAGCCCCGTTTTGATAAATCACATTTTTCTCGTTGAGCAGATGAATCCCCAAAAATCATTATATTTACGCAGTATACATGCCATATATGTAAGGGCAGAGAAGTATTATAATAGTGACGACAATACCGAATAAACACCATTTCAATTTAGAAATCGAAATATCCTCTCTATATGTAATTGTCTGTAAAGAAAGGAAAATCATGTCATTTAAATAATAATTTTTTTAAAGATTAAAACTAAATGCATTTCCATATACTTGTACCCATACGCCAACCAAATTACTTACCCACATGACAAAAGCAACCATGACAACAACCTTTGATGACCCAGACAAGTTTCCCAAAATATCCGAACAAAATTTCAATTCAAATTCATTCCATGTCAGCCAACCCTGCGTTTTCCAACCACGAGTGGATTGTGCCAGCGCAACTGGAATCCCATGACGATCATTAACCTGAACAAATTTAATCATTTCATTATTCAACTATTGTCTTTTTTTAGCATTTGTGCAAAAAAAACTATTATTTTGAAATACCGAAACTGCAATGGCATCCCCCATTTCCTCTATTTTAACTCTCCTCACACCAAACAGTGAATCCGTCACGCAGTCTACCACAAGCGTTGCATCCTTATACCGATTTCCGGTCACTATACAAGCAATCCTGTGGTCCCGGTGACGCTCAGGTATGAAGACATCAACCATTCGATCTTGTGCGTCCCTTCCCCCACAGCAGCAAATCTTGGGACTATATTTAAAGTACAATACCACCTGATCATTATGCTTTAATATCATAGTTTGTCGCTTCCTCCCTCTTATAGGTATTGGAGGAAAAAAGCAACAACAACAGTGACAGTCCTCCGTGGAACTAATTTCCCATCCTTCCGGTAAATAATCCAACGTTGGATAAACTGATAAACGAGGGCAGCATGAAAATCCTATGCATAAAAATAAATTATATTACCATCAGCTATAATACATAATTATTATAATTAATTAATTTTTTACCTTTATACTCCAATCTAAATCCATCAGCTTGACTAATCTGTGCCCTTGACAGAGCCTGCTCCACAAGGGCAACACTTTGTGGGGTCTCCTCCTCCAAAGCAAAGACATTACTATATTGTGGGGGTGCCTCAGATATTATTTCCGTACACAACTCATCCGGGCCACCGGCCAAAATGGGTGCTGTTTGCGAAACCGGTGTAAACTCCAATGGTGGTTCAGCACTTTGAGTGAAAGTGAAAACCATTGGCAGTTCCAAGCTATCGTCTGGTCCTGGTCTAATCAATGCCATTTCAACTTATCTATCTGCTACGAATTTACCAGTGTTAACTCTACTCTACTGCACTTTAGTCCGTGCATAAAACTCATTCAAGGTTTGCTATTATTGCTCTATGCATAATTCACAAGGTGCTTGTTGATAAGCACACCAAGTTTTTCAATAACAATAGTGTAAATAATACAATATATTCATATCAAAATAAAATTACAAGGCATTTACCCCGCAATTCAATTCAGAGCACTGGCCAGGCCAAGGACAAGCCCAACTCTTCCTATTTGGAAGAAAGAAGAAAAAATGTAAAAAAAGAAGTCCTTGGAGAGTTTTGCAATGTTGGAAAACATCTAGTTTTTTGGATGCTGTGAGGCGAACTGAGGTGTACATATGTTACCATGCAACATAATACTTGGAGATAAAAGACATGCAATGCAGATGTTTCCATAATTTAGCAGGGAGAAAATAGTGCAAAAAAATAACATCATCCGTGGCTTTGTACATTGTATGCTATGTGAACATAACAAAAAAAACTAGAACAAGAAACTGATGCTACAGCTCGAAAAGTGAAAGCATTGCATAAGACCAGACCACTTCATAATTTTTTTTATATCTTGCAGCTTGATGTTTTACAGCTTGTAAAAGTATTGGGATAGGGAAGGGATCGATAAAGAAAAGGGTTAAGGATCGAGATGATGATGTGATCTGGATCTATCTGATATCTTATGTTATGCATGTATGCAGGTTGTAAGTTGTAATGCTCAGAGTACAAAAGGAGGAAAGTGGAACAAAGGCCAGACAATCATATAAACTGAGCGAATGGAATATTTGGCAAGAATGTACCTTTGCAACATGAAACCATGCAAAAAAATTCACTCTAAAAAATCTTTGGTATACTATACATTGCATATGTGTTTATAATTAGATTGATACATGTCTATCTGGCAATCATATATTTTAATTTTAGCGACTAGTTTTTTAAGAAATTCTCGAATTGTTCTTATTATCTGCTCGGAATTTGTTTATGCTTTTGAATATAAGAAAGCACTTGGAAGTGAATGTAACCTATTATAAGTTCAGTTAATGATTAGATGGTTTTAATTGAAAATGATATACTGGGTCTATTTCTCTCAATCCTTCATTTCTCATTGTATGATCAAAGTAGCTTTAAATTTGTATGTTGGATGGTGGGGGATCTGTGCTTGGTGAGGGAGGGGGATCTGTGCTTGGTGAGGGAGGGGGATCTGTGTATATTGGACCACAATCACTGTTCAAAGGCTTTGAGCACAACACAAATTGTTGCAGAGTGCAAGTCAAAGATCGAATTTTATGGGATCTAGCATTTTCGCCCCTTTCTATTGCCAAACAGAGATTTATAACATCTTCGTATGGAACACCCTCCAAATTCAAATATCCCGAAGTACAATCGTCGTTCAATTTAAATTCGTCCGGATTGCTAATGTTGTAAATGCCATCAATCCAGTATATATTTGGATCTGTGGGGAAATCAGATATGAATCAAGTTTACAACGTACCTTGTTGTTTCAAGACTTTTTTTGTTATGACAAACCTGCATCAGCTAAATTAATCATTACTTGGTAGTAGAGAGTTAAGTCAGTAATTTTGGCTAGTTCAGCACGTTGATCATTACAAAGCTTAATGGCGGCTTCACGATTTATCTATAGAAATGTTGACGAATGACTAAAGTGTTAGTTTTGCCGAGTCTTATGGTTAATTAATAAGTGATTTATACTTAGCTCACCTTTGAAGTTACATCTGTGAAGTATTCTGTATTACCAATAATGAAGTTCACTTGTGCTGAAACTAAGTAATTATCAACGATTATGGATTAACCATTTTAGTAGGTTTCTCTTAAGATAAACATAATGATTAAGTTTTACGTACCTGCCAAGATGGACATCAGCAGAGAAACACCTGAAATTGAAACTGAATTCATGATTATCAAGTTGCTCGGTCGCACTAAATATATTTGCTGCAGTTATAACAGACAACAAAGAAATGAATATGAATAGTTAGTAAGCTTCCATTTTTGTAATGGTCATGAAATGTCAATCAATTTTTGAGCATTTGTATTTTCGGGACATTTGATTAATCGATTTATTCTGACTTCAAAGTGTTGACATTGAGTTGTCATCAAGTTGACAAGCTCATCAGGGTTCAGGAAGTAAAAATTCCAATATTCATTTATATTTCTCAGTAAATATTGTTCAATTTTAATGAAAATTTATGATTAAAAGTTATTATCGTAAGGTATGGACTATGTTTAAGCAATAAAAATATGTATCACTTCATTTTGTGTGTACGTCGGGTTTTTCTACGTATTTACCGCCAAACAGTCAAAGTTAAAATTATCTTCTGATTGGATAATGAATAACAATAGATAAGTGTTTTTCAGTGCTTTATGCAATGTTTTTGAGACTATAATTGAGATTTTTAAATTAAGATATTTTTGTCGATTTTTAATTTTGTAAATACTAACATTGATTATCTTTCTTTGATGCTCACCGTAATCAGGTTGTCATCAATTAAAATATAAGAACAATAAATTGCAGCACGAGTAGTTTGCTGTGAAATTCATGTAATAAATTGAATTTTCATTAGTAACAATCACTTCCATAATTTTATCAAGCTGTAATGTGTTCCAGTTATCTTGCTTTACGGGTTATTGTACATTTTCATTTATGCCAGATATAAAAATGTACCAGTACCATTGTGGCTTTATATGGACACCAAAAATTTAAAACGCGCAATGATCGCTATATTCATTTGATTTTTAATTGATTTTCATAACGTTTACATTAATTTTTCATCTATTCTACTGACAAATCAGCTTGGAAATTTATGCACGAGTATATGATATGCATACGTGTTTTATAATAAGTTTGTTTGTTTGTAAACCACTGTATATAAGACTGTCAAACTGTCCTGTTAGTCTATAATGATCAAAGTATTTCAAGATTTATATAAATTGTAACATACACTAAAATGCGATTGTTTACATACTTAATATACCAATGTAATTTGTAATTGTCTTTGTATAA
>JAQFZG010003165.1:0-14305 GCA_034695465.1 Entomobrya nicoleti | reverse complement strand
CATTTTGTCCATTAAACCCATTTTACCCATGTGGGTTGGGTTTTATGTGTTTTCCCCGGGTAATATCCCACCCTGGTACAAAGCGAATTATCAATTGAATAAATTTAAATTATAAACATAACAAATAAAGCGTTAATACGCTGTTCATGAGCAGACGGAATGCAAAGATCGTGTTACTATTTAGCCAGACGAGATTTTGCAATACGTTTTCACTGATCTTTGTTTACGTCAGTCAAATTTTAACAACAGAACTGTGTACTGTATTATTGCGAAAACGGACAGTCGAGTATATTTGTTCATAAATATCAATATTTGGCATCAGGTTTTCATTTTTATTTGCATATGTCTGCAATTTCAAAATTTATGAATTGGGATTTCCCATTCATGTTAAAGTTTTTATAATTTAATCGCGTTTGGCTCAGCATGTATTATTGGTTAATGTTAATGTTTATTTGTCCGCTGTATATTCTAGAATGAAAAAAAACACACTTTAACTCGACTGATGGAATCCAGTTTGTGTTTTTAAATACAAAATTTAATTTAATATTCCTTTGGCTCCTTTATTCGAGAACCAATTTATTAATTATTTTTTGTCGGCACTTTTAAATATCGGGGGACTTTTGAAATTTTGAAACCGGTCTATATTATTTTTTCAATTAAAAACAAACTAGAAACTGCCGCTTTCTTTTCATTTTAAGAACGAATATGATATTTGTCGGCTTAGGAAAATTTAAAAACGAAAATCTAAATACGATCTTGTTATTATGTATATTGTCAACTACACGTGATTTGAAAAAATTCAGACCAAAACTTAATGAATTCTTATCGTCATTCGTGGGTTTTAGTCACCGACAATCTGTCATTTTTGTATTGGAAAGTTCCACTGTATTTTTCTGGGCGAATCTAAAAAAAACGAGTTTACTTAATACAGAACAAAATACATCAAAACATCCTATCCGGAGGCGACACAGAGTCGCCAACAGATTATGTAGTATCTCCGAATGGCATCATGAGATTTCTCGTCATCTTCATCAAATTGACAAGGTTTGTTTTTACCTTTGCTGTTGAGCATGAGAAACTTTATTGTAAAATAAGTAGCTTTTCTATCAATAAGTTTTCATACACTCTGTTCCAAAATTACAAAAACATCCTCAACCTTCCTTTGTGTTTCCATAGAAAATATTTACGAATACTAGGATTAAGACGCTTATTGATTTTTAGCTTTCCTGGTCAAACCCAAAGGTCAAGGCTAAAATTTAAAGGTTTGTGTTTAACATATGGTTTACCTTCTATTAGCGTATTGGCAAACTCATACAAAGTAACCCTAATAAAAACGTTTTCAATGAGGTCAATAAGGGTCAGACAGGATCTTACGAGACCAATATAGCAAACATGCTAAAATTTATCCAACGTTTGATGATCATATACATATATTGATAGTAAAATGATTTCTGATCTCTGGTTCAAGTCCTAGGGTCAAAATAGGATGATTTGAGAAAATTTCAAACAAAAAATCTTTTTAAAATCAGTACATGGTTTTATTAAAGCACTACTTTTTATAATGCTTACCAATCACAGGTTTTTTAAATCGATCTACAATATCCTTTAATTCAAGGTAATAAGCAAATCTCTTCAATGAAATTTTAATTTAAGGAAATACATAATAGGTTGGCACCAAGATTTGACATTACGCTATTAACACAATAAATATTCTTTGAACAATGTTTATTATTTAATAACCTTGGTATTTAAATTAATGTCTTCTTGCAACACAGACATTTGTTTTCTATATACAAAAATATATATACCTATACATATATTGTATGCATGTCATTTTCAAGTCAGAGTGTATAGATTGCAAATATATTTTGTGAATCAATTTGAATTTTCTTGCAAAAAACGTTTGTTCTCAAATATATAAAGCCAGTTGTCCACTCTAATAGAAGCCAGTAGTTTAATTTCGTATTTCAACACCAACAGTTCCAACAGTTCCACATAAAGTTGTTTACTTCATCGTTCCAACTTTATATCATCATTAAGGTAAGCCATCAAAAAAATATGAGTTTCCTTATAACACAACTTATAAAAATACATTTTGTTCTCACCAGAAAAATCATGACAGTGGAACCGATGTGCGAGGAGGAAGCTCCTTTAGACACAATAGAAATTGGAAAATATCAGAAACCTAACCAAAGCCATTACAACACAAACGTTTCTACTAAAACCGAAAAGAATTCCCGTAATTCCCCCGAAAAAAATGGGAGACGTTGCCATGGAACCAAAAATCCGTTATCGAATTTTAATTGCCCCAAAAGACGATTTACAGAGGTTTGGTCCCAAAGTGGTGAAATGAGCACCAAAGCTGCCACCAATTCCTTCGAACCAACAATGGGCAACTTAACCAGTCTAGAAAAGGTTGGTGATCATTTACTGCACATGTAATATTTATATTTTTTGAATAAAAATTATAAGGATGATTTTGGCAGATTCGTCTGTATACTCCAACGACTGGAGGAACAACGACTGTAATCGCTGAACGATCTGGACGCACATCTCCATCCTCAATTTCAACAAAATCTGCACAGGCTTTTGGAACATTAATGAGCTTGTACGACTTTTCTACTTCTGACCAAGCTTTTCAAGCTCTTTTTGGTAGAAAAGACTACGACTACTATTGTCCATTATTGGAAGAGGAAATTGATCAAGAAATATTGAGTACTATGTACAAACGGATTGTAGCCATAGTACGTAACAAGCTTTATTAAATAATGTAAGCCACATCAACACATTATTATTAAATTCATACGAAAATTTAATTTACAGCAGAATGATCTGTTTAGTCTAAAAATACATGTAAATTAGTGTTACGTAACACTGGGCCGATAATATAAAGTTCAAAATGTAAATAAAATGCCAAATATAACGAAAACATTTAAAGTTCAAAATAAAATCCAAAAACTATACTTTACGAATTACTAATTTGAAGTTATTACAATATTTCAATATTTCAATGTATTAAATATGGCTTAAATATACTTGGCTAAACAAAGTATGAAATTTTTCTCTACAAAATGTATTCCTGTGTCAATAATATATAATATTTTATATGCATAAGCAACATGCCATTAGTACTGGAGAATACTGCTTTGTGTATGAAAATAAAATTCAATATTTCATTCAATTTACACTTTTTTAACCTTTGTGCTACAACACATCAATCTGCATTGTGGTGCATTACAACATGTACTAAATATATCATCCTTTTCAATTCAGTTGTCTTTCCATTCGACCAAGGCTAAGAGCTACGCAGTAACCTGAAAGATGATCATGAGCTGCATGCATGACTTTTAATTCATAACAAACACACACACAAAACGTTATATGGGTCATCGTCCCAGCATCCAACTTCCAGCTTGTATAAAAAGCTGAATTGCCAAAATGCTCATTCGGTTCACCAATACCAAAACGTAACATAAGCAACAAAAGTAAACTTTCCTGTTGTTGCAAATTTCTATAGCACAAAAAAACTTGAAGATGTTCAATGCACAGAGAGAATGCTGACTGATCAAGGAAATCGAATACCGTTTAATTTTACTCTCATGACGACATCACAAAATACACGAAGGTCATTCAACTTTTGCGAATAACAAGCAACCATAATACAAGCATAAAGTGGATCCCGAAAAACTTTCAGCAGAACTAAAACCTAAATGGTCGCTAAGCTTATATATGTTCTTGGCTTATATTGACCACTTAGCTGTTATATGATATGAGAAAGATCTTTAATGCGGATCTGATATTTATTTGAGTAAATGACGGTATTTTTACAGCAGAGCAAAAGTCAACCCAAGACGCAAAAAAACACGATGCTTGTTTACATGCAGCTGGACTTTGGGTAGTATGAGTATCAAAACAAAATGCCAACTGCATTGTTGTTTTTTCCACTGCGTATAGGTTGACATTGCTTGTTATTGAACGAGTTTACTTGTGGTGATCGCTGATCTGTGAGCTAATATTTATTTCATTACTGTAGGTTTCACTGACCAAGTTAAGCTGGTGTTTGTTATGACTGCTACTGATAAATATAAATGAAGTTTTGCTAAATTTAACGTGCTATCATAATTACGTCCCGAGAATGTAAACGAAGATTAAAAATGGACTTTGCCGAAATGAACAATCCGTTATTAAATCATTTGGTAAGTTTATCTTATAAAAAATATTTTAGATATAAAAATATTTTAGATATAAAACGTTATGTGATGGGTTTTTTTTCTAGATTGTCAGCAAAATTCTGAAATTCAAGGGATTTAGCTTTGGGGATCTGAAATCATTTCGTTTGGTGTGCTCATTATGGTATACATTATCTCTTAATAAGTGGCGCAGCTCTGTGACTTTAAATCTAACAGAAAATGATGCACGTAAAAACGGCGTTACTACAAAATCACTTACACACCTTTATAAAGCAGAACTATACCAGTTACAGAAGATACCATATCGTAAATACAAACTGAAAGGATGGAGCTCAAATTACCCCAACTCTGAAGACAATGGCTGGACTAAAACGATAGCACATTCATTAGAGTCGCTACTTGTTGAATGCTGTTATTTTTCAGATTCGAACCAAATTGAAAGTCATATTTTATCTTGTGGGGGGAATTTAAGGGAACTTGTGTTCGATCGAAATAGCTATGGATTTTGTGGAGGCTACCGGTCCAATGAAATGAAAGATGAAATGTCGACTTTAACCGGTTTAAGAAAATTAACAGTAAAAGGAACAACGCCAATGCAGTGGAGTAAGCTATTGGTACATACACCTAATTTGGAGGTAATAACACTAATAACGCAAAAAATAATTAATTAATAAAATTATAAATTTATGTAATTTTTTTAGTTTAAACATATTTTTTAGAGTTTGACCTTTAAAAGGAATGGAAAATTTCACAGTACCACATTTGCAGCTTTTCTACTTGATCTTCATCAACTTGAGTTTTGCGGAAGAAATCCCTTGAACATTAAACACCTGGATATTATGGAGATGGATGATTCGTTTACCGACTTTGTGTCCCTAAGCTCCCGAAATTTACAATTAGAATCTCTTAGCATTCCATTCGAAAAAATCAGACCTGAACACTTCATACAGCCTTTATTACAAGCTCAGTCCAGAAAACTGAAGATTTTAAAGTTGTGTCGAATATCAAATCGAGTGGAGGTTCCCTTCGGAATTTTCGAGTTTCCTTATTCTGTGCACTTGCCATGTTTAGAGGAGTTATATATTTGGGGAAATATTGTGCAAAGTTTTGGGTTTTTAAGAAATATGCCAAACCTGAGAAAGTTGTATGTTAGCAGGGATAGATTTGAGAAAAGGGATTTGATTAATCATCAGTACGAATGCAGGGGTACTGTGGAACTTATTCCTGAAAAGTTGACTGTTGAGTCTAGTGAGAACTTTTTATTGACAAATTTAGAAGATTTTCATGTCGACTGCAGATTTGATCAAGATGATATCCAAGTTTTGAGGAAATGGATGCCTAACTTAAAAGGGATTAGTACAATACTTGATTATAATAATGTAGATCTGATTTGTGGAAAATGGCCCCATGTTCAAAGGTTAAATGGCTTACATGGAAGTGAAGTAAAATCTGAGGGGCTATGCAAACTTTTACAGCTAAAGGGTAAATCGAAATGGTGTTCTAATTTTTTCTTCTTTAAATTGACGGGTTGAGTTACGTGAACGTTTTTATTACAGAACTGGAACGCTTGCAGTTGCATTCTTACTGCAATAAAGCACAGGTCGGTGTGAAAGAGGTGAGAAAAGCTGGAGTTGAATTATTGAACAATCTGAAAGAGGTTTCAATTTGTGTATCTAATGATCAGGTAAATTAAATGTTTCTCTAATTTATTTATCTAATTTTTAAAAAATGGGAGTTTCTTTTCACAATATTTTTATACGAACAGGAATTCATGACAACCAAATTGGAAAATGAGCTTACGGATCGTATGAAAACTAAAGGGAACTTTGCAACAGTAAAAATCGTCTCAAGTTGTGGAAGTGGTGGTAATCAACATAGTGATTATGATTGTTGCGAACGTACTAAATTTGCTAAGAAACACAATTAAAGTTTGTGATTCCCGTCTTTGTTTGAGTTGTTTTACATTTCAACTTAATATTTATTGATAGAATACTCAAATAATTTTTTTATTAAACTTTTTGATTTATATATGTAATTACAAAAACAGCACACCTATTGGAATTATTTATATCAAGTCTAAAAAAATTATTTTATTGGTTGTATTAAATATGTATTTCACTACTTGCCTGAGATACTACAGATTTATTTGATACACTACAGATATGTTAAAGTACATTACATATTCCCGTATTAAAAAGTCAATGTGCGAAAACAAAATTGTGTCTACATTCTTCAAGTACATATTACTAACAAAAAGCAGGATTCCAACTGCATTCTTGTTATCTCATCTCACATCGTTTGACATTGTGTTATTGAACGAGTGCATTTGTCCCACACAGTTTCTAGCAATTTTTTTTAGCTTGGATTAGGTAACAGTAAAGAATATTCAATTGTAAAACTCAGAAAAATAAAATTTCCTTACGGGTAATAACCAAAATAATATTTGTATTTTATTTAAGGCAATATACAACAAGTCTAATATAAGGTTTGTCTGCTAAAAAAAAGATTTCACAAATCTAAACTCATGATAAGTACGTATAATGAATTAGAGAAAGGAAAAAATCTAAAACAAATTGAGTATGTTTTGCATGTATTATTATTTGCATATTCAACTATATTTAAGCTCGCTTTACTTATAACTTAACTATTTTAAAAGAAGCATATTAACAACATTTCCAAAACAGAAATCCATGAAAGTTACTGGAGTAAATCTTTCCACATAATTTCCTGACCCTATTTTGGTTTTCAAGGGGTACAATGACTTTCCAACCTTTCTATTTATTTTCAGATGACGCATTTCACTTCCATTATTGGTTAAGGATTCAATATGACGTGGTGTTTGCAAAGCCTTAATGAAGAACATTGAGTCTTCATAAATTCCAGCAAAGTTTCCAAAGCAAAACATTAATCCAAATACAGACTGGGACGATGCAGCTGCTAGAACGAATAATTGTGAGTTTGTAATTACAGTCCAACTTGATATTATAGCAAACAACCCAAATACGAAGCACAGCCCAACACAACTTAACATCACGAGCACAAAGCCATCTTGGTGAATTTGATTGTAGTAACATGAAATAAGTTGGAGCTGTTTATATGCATTCACAAAAGGTGAGCTATTTGAAGGTTTAGATTCTGTTGAAATATTTTCTAATAGATTCTTTAGATAGTATTTCATACAGCATGATTCAACAAATAGGAGTTGAACTGCAACAAAGAAAAATGCTCCTCCGAGTTTTATAAATGTCCAAAAATAAATCAAAGTGATAGTTGCCCAATACACTACTGAAATTTGTTTGTTAAAATGAAAGTGAAACAAGTAGTCTGGACCTTTTAATTTCTCACATTTATCTAAAAATTCAAATCCGGGTGCGTATGGCAAACATTGTTGAATAAAATATATGGTTGATTGGCACGTTGATATGACGAATGCAGTGAATGGGGCCCAAAACAGGAACGTTTTAATAGCTAGTATGTAATCCTTCTTGGGAATGTGTAATAGTTTCAGTGAACCTAAAGTAAGAAATTAAATTCATGAAAATGAAGTAAAGTATAAGTATTGTGTTTGTATATGATGTTTTACCATTAATTAATTGCCGCTCAAATGTCACAAAAATATTAAAAATTTCTACTACGCATTTGTTTCTTTTGAAATATATACGAGCTATAATAGCAAATGCAAGTGGCATAAGTGCATAAAGGATCCCTTCCAAAATCATTCCTAAAGGAAACATATTTCGGAAACGAAATATTTGAAAGGATGCAATTATCGAGAGTACGATTTGTAAATTGTGGGAACACAGTTCCTTTTTTAAACCGGTGTGACTAAAGGTTAGAATATATGATTTTGGTGTTATTTGAAACGGAAATCTTCCAGAAAGATTAAGAATACCTAAACTAAAGTTAATTAGGGATAATAAATTATGCGTGAAAAGCATTGTTTCTGAAGTTATTTAATTTGTGTGTTTCGGTGGTTGAGTGAACGAAGACATCTATCAAATTTTAGTAGTGCAATTTAAAAAAACGAACATGATCCAGAAGAAAATTTGAAATCAGTTTAAGGGTGTGGTTTAAACAAATGTTCTTTTACGCAAGTGTGTCTTTTTATTTGTTCTTGTAAATTTCCTGTCCCGAAACTTGTTAGAATGGTCTACTATGTTTTAGGAAGTATGTATGTTTGCAACGGCTCTTTGACTGAGAAACAATTTTACGAGTAAGCTGACTTGGGAGTAGGATTTAGAAATAATAAATATATCCAAGTTTAACAACTGTCGACCTAAGGTATGCTTAATATTTGAACAATTACGTTTTTCATTTAAAGTTATGAGTTGGGTGGGACAGGAAATAACAATTTGAACTGTTTACTAAGCCCGATCTACTAATATCATAGTTGTGCACACTTCCGATGGAATATGATCCAATATAATTCGATTTTACAAAATTTGTTCAAACAAAATTGAATAGGAACTAAATCGTCAATATTTACAAAACCGGATGTCTGAAACAATAAACATGTAGTTCCCCTAATGTAAATTATTATTTTGATTGTATTTGCTGCTAGTGTGTTATATTTGCAACAAAATAAAATTATGCCACTATAAAATTCTATTTGTACAATTTTACGTACACATGGTTTAGTTTACAAGACAAATGTTTTGCAATATGTACAAATTGTCACACTATATTTAATAGAACCTGTGCATTTTGTGGACATAAAAATGACTTTGCTGATCATAAGAATTAGGGTGTTTACAAAAACCTTGTAAACACGAAAGCTGACAAACATGCAATTGTGGGTAAAAACATGAGTTGGTATTTTCGGTACATTAAATAAAAAATAAAATCAATCAAACAATTATGATGTTGATTTTTGATAACTAATTAAATGCGATAAATCCACGAAACATTTACTTGTTATAAAATATTTTATTATAAAATTAAATGGCCCTTTTTGATGTCAAATATATTTTGTGACGTGATGAATTTGCTTTCATGTTAAACTTTTTATTTAGCTAAATACACAAACGGTGTTTAGTTTTTCAAGTAAGTGAAAAATCACTTTGGATATAATCACAAGTTCGACGTTTACGTGAGTGTACAGAAAAACATGGTTTCTATTACAATTATTACAAGCATATTAGATAGTGATATTATGTTATGTTGATGATGTTGTTGATGCGTCTGTTTCAATCGAATTTATACTAAAAAAAAGTCTTGAGTAATGTTTTGTAGTTTAAATATTATTTTAGTAAAGCGTATGCAAGTATTAAACGGATTTATTAATCATTCTAACAAAAGATTCATTCGAAAATTTCCGAAAAATGCACTCGTTCTCACAAGTTTCCAATAATAATGAGGAATCAAATGTTGTTTGCTTAACCGCATTTCCTGACAGTTTGCATGCTAAGCTAGTTTACCTGTCTTTTATGCATTGAATGCTTTACGACCTATTTTAATAGTTGCATTCTGACATCATTCCCAAAACAGAAATTGTACTGTCCATTTGCATATTTTTTAAGCTGTTCATGAAATTATTTGTACTTTGGAATATGCAAAAGATTTATATTTACATTAGATACCAGCTCAGAGTTTATTACATTCCCTTTCCATAATTTAGTAATTTAGTCTTTATTAACGTGTTTCATTACATTTCAGGTAGATAATAAAAATACATTATCACTACTTGATCTAACAATAAGATTTTAATAGTTCATAATATTTTAATGGAATACGACTATAATGAAGTACAAAAAGTGGAAAGTATTCCAATGATTTTTCCAAAGCTTTTACCAACTACGATATGATATTATGGTGGAAATCTTAATTTTCAATAGAACTACCTACTAAATAAACACAATGCAAGGTAAACTATATTTTTGCCACTTGACAACTAATAAATACAGGTCAAGCTGTAACACATTTTTTGAATAAATGAAATACATTTGTTGAGCTTCCAAATTATGTGATAGAAGTAAAATTCTACAACTATCCCTCGTTGGTAGCCATAAAATTATCGTAGCTTACGATCAATCAATACTGATTGATGTAAAATCCAAATTACAGAATTGGTTTCATGCATTTTTAATGTTACAGATGAATATCAACTATTTTCATTAAGTATGCAGATTTGCCGATATGATAATAACGACCGTTCTTTTATTGATAAATAGTTTACTAACTTCTCTGGCGCCAATGATCATCTGATAGAAAATCATGTTTTTAGCGTTTGTAATAATTATTCGCACAAACCCATTATCATTATAAATCCTAACTATACGTGTTCATAAATTTTTCGTAAACTTGGTACAATTAAATTAGATTTGGTGTGTTAGAACGTGTTGGGTTCCGATTTTCATATTTCGTTCTACACACAAAACGTCGTCGAATTTTTCAGGGAAACCTTTTCACGCTTACTGATATATAACATTAATCGTGCTTCTATGAATATTTTATTGTTATGGGCAAAAATGGCAAATGTATTTGCTAAAGGTCAAGTTTAAAAATTATCCAAGGAACACTGCCAAACGGTCCTCTCTGAATACAGAACTACAAGTTTTCCACAAAATACACAAAAAGCTTTAAAAAATCGTTTAATTTTATTTAATTGGCCTAAATTTTCCAAATTGTTATTTGAACAATTTATTTAATTGCTCTTGATCAACGTTCCCATTTTAGTTAAATATAGCATGCTCAAGTTGTACCAAATAAGACGACCAACAGCAAATAAAACTCATTTTCACCTACGTATTGCATTGAACTGCACAATTCGTATCCGAGCTGCGACAATAAATATAAGTGAAATGTGGGATTCTTTATTTCGAATTCAAAATATACTGCAAAGGCTTCGCCCTCTAAGAGTAATTTACAATGCGAATGGGGACGGTTTTTCGGATAATCCAATAGTCAAAAAGCAGTTGTTCCAATCACGTCTCATTGACCGTAACCTCGTCACTATAGTCATCTCAAGCTTATTAGGCATCAAACGAATTCTGAATTCGAAAACGCATTTCACACAAACTGACAATATATCAGATTTAATTTCCAAAGAAATAAAAATGCAAGCCCAAAATATGGTTTTAGGAGGCGTTCTATTGTGTTTATACATAATACTTTTTATAATCTGTCTGGTCAGTTCATGGACTTTTAAATCTCGAACTAGCAACACCGTTTTCATGATGAGCCAAGCAAAAAAATTGTATCTAGATCGTTTAAAAAACCCCGGGAAAATGTCAAGTGTACCGACAAAAAGAGAAAGTGTTCTATTTGGTATTCTACTTTACAACCTAATGATGGCTTGCATCGTGGGACTGGCGGCAGTCACCGTGTTTCCTATAATAAGTAGCAGTAATCCAGCACAAGTAATTTTGACTTGCATCTTACCCCGAAACGTAATCGAGAATTGGCCAAGTTTAGTCAAAGCGCTTTGCTGCATATATATTGGCATATTTGGATTCTTTGGAGTTATTCCTGTAATCCAAGCATTCAACTATATAACCGCGGTTTTTTATGAAGCAAAGTACCTTCTTAAACGAGGTTACAATCAGGACAGTTCTGTTAAAAATTGTTCGAACATATTTCATCGTCAATGGATCGTCTACGCACAAAATATTTTGTTTGTCAAGGAAATTAATCAATTTGGTTATTTTCTATTTCCAACTATTGTGCTCACTGCATTTTGTATTAACGTGGTTACAACAATGGTTTGCATGAAGTTTCATGGGGAACTACCCGTCGTTATGCTGCTGCTATTATTGGGATTTGATTTGATAGTTGCAATTGCTACTGTGATTGTTCACAGTTTTGGCGTGGTGGGGAAAGAGGAAAGTGAAAGATTTCGAATGTATTGGAAAGCTCGCTTGTATTCCAAATCAGCTCAGAGGAAACTAAAAGCTTGCATTCCTACGGCAATATGCGTTGGTCAGTTTTTTGTACTGCAACGAAGCACACTGTTGAACACGGTGTGTCAAGTATCAAACCTGGTTGTGACGCTTCTACTTGTGGGAGAATGAATCAAAATTATAGATATCTATACTGTTTTAAATTATCAATAAACAACTTGACAAATTGAACATAAACAATGTCAATTGAATATTTTTACTTTTCAGGTAGTTTCTTTGAATGACAAGGCACAACTTCCAAAACTCACAATAAATATAGAACACCTACATAGTTAACTATATATATTTTAAATCGAAATATAGATTTACTTAAGATATGCCATCTGATTTTGTTCTATTAATAAGTATACATTTGACTGAAATCAAATCAGTATGAAAATTTATTAGAATCAAAATTAAACAAATGAATTAAGTATATTTTTTACACTAGCATATATATATTTACATACAATAACAAATATTTAAGCTTGCTTCAACCAGAAATCTTGAACTACTTTAAAAGTAACAAATTGACAACATTTCCAAAACAGAAATCAATGAACATAACTGGTGTGAACCTGTCGACATAGTTCACGGAGCCAATTTTAATTTTCAAAGGATGCAATGACTGTCCTACCTTTCTATTGATTTTCAGATGACGCATTTCAGTTCGATTAATTGTTGAGATTGCAACGTCACGTGGGGTGGGCAAAACTTTGACAAATGCTACTGAGTCTTCATAAATTGCAGCAAAGTTTCCAAAGATAATCATTAATCCAAAAACAGACTGAGATGATGCGGCCACCAGTACAACAAATTGTAGATTTGTAATAGTAATGACGGTCCAACTTGATATTATGGCAAACAAACCAAATACAAAGCACAGCCCAATACAACCTAACATCACGAGCACAAAGCCATCTTGGTGAATTTGATTGTAATAACATACAATAAGCTGAAGCTGTTTATATATATGCACAAAAGGTAAGCTGTTTGAAGGTTTTGATTCTGTTGAAATATTTTCTAATAGATTCTTTAGGTAGTATTTAATACAGCATGATTCGACAAATTGGAGTTGAACTGTAACAAAGAAAAATGCTCCTCCAAGTTTTACAAATGTCAAGGAAAAAATCAAAGTAATAGTTGCCCAATACACCACTGAAATTTGTTTGCTGAAATGGAAGTAAAAATAGAAGTGTGGACCTTTAAATTTCACACATTCATCTAAAAATTCAAATCCCGGAGCGTATGGCAGACATTGTTGCAGAAAATATCTGCTTGATTGGCAAGTCGATATAACGAATGCAGTGAATGTTGCCCATAAAAGGAATGTTTTAATGACTAGAATGTAATCCTTCTTGGGAATGTGTAATAGTTTCAGCGAACCTATAGTAAGAAATTTAATTTACAAAAAAAATAAGTAAACTATATAGTCATACATATTGTGTTTGTATATGATGTTTTACCTTGAATTAATTTCCGCTCAAATGTCACAAAAATATTGAAAATTTCAACTACGCATTTGTTTCTTTCGAAATAGATACGAACTAAGATAGCAAGTGTAAGTGGCAAAAGTGAATAAAGAATCCCTTCAAAAATCACTCCTAAAGGAAAAATATTTCGGAACCGAAATATTTGAAAGGCTGCAATGATCGAGAATAAGATATGAAGATTGTGAGAAAATAGTTCTTTTTTTAAACTTTTGTGATTAAAGGTTAACATATAGGATTTCGGGGTAAGTTGAAATGGAAATTGAGCAAAAAGGTTAAGGAAATCTATGCTAAATTGAATTAGGGATATTAAATTTTGTGTGAAAAGCATAGTTGGTGAAGTATTTCGGTTACTGCGTCTGTTGTTTTATAGTCAACGCAGAGTTCTGTTAAACTCAAGTGGTGCAATGGAAAGGAAATAACATAATGCGGAAAAAAATATGAAATCGGGTATTGTTTAGGCAAAATAAATTATATTTTAAATGTTTTAAACTTATTTTTAATGTGAATTTCCTGAAACTTGAATGAAAGACTAAAGGTAGACGTATGGTTAACATTTCATTTATTGTGCACTTTGTTTAAGGTTAAGTTAGGCGGGAACTACAGGAAATTATTTTTTTTATCCAAATCCAAAGTGGCTTACTTAGCGTAATGTACTAATACGTGGGGGACAGCGTTCCCTATTTCCCACTTGAAATGAGCGAAATGCTTCCCAGGTGGGAAATAGTGGGAAATTTGGGATATAGTG
>JAQFZG010003164.1:0-14306 GCA_034695465.1 Entomobrya nicoleti | reverse complement strand
AAATATTTCATTGCTGTCGAAAAAGCAGTGGATATGAATAAATCATTTCCATAAACATTTTTGACGAAATGACCTATTTAAGTTTGTGAAAAGTACTTTGATGAATCGGCTTTGACGAAAAAACCGTTTGACGAAGAAACTTTTGACGAAAAAACAGCAGACCATAGCTATATACCATAAAATTATGTTGAATTTATTTAAGAGTAAAAAGCTTTATGTTGATGTAAGGCAATGACTCGACAATGACAGTACCAAAATTCATCGAACCCACTAGTTATCATTCATGACAAACCGGATTTACTGGAATATAATCACCTAGTTTTTTATCAGTAGGCATTGGGGGTTACGGGAGCTTGTGTAATGGATATTGGATTTGTGATTTATTTAAAGCCAACAGAAGAAACATTTTCCGTTTAGTTGAGCTTGTACCCAGAAACTGATCACTGCACCAAACTTATTATCATTAAACCTGAATAAACCAATTATCGAAACCGAAATGGACTGCGAATTTCCTGAGCAGTTTAAGTGTCCAATTTGCTTTGAAATTCCTGAAAATGAAATTTTTCAATGCGAAAATGGGCATACCATTTGTGACAATTGTGTCACAGATTTATCCCTTTGTCCTCAGTGCCGAGTAAATCTAGGCACAAAGAGGATCCGAAATCGTGGACTGGAGGATATCCTTGACATGATGACATTTAACTGTTCATTCAAGTCAGATGGATGTCGTACTCAAGTGACCAGAAAAGAAATGTCTAGTCATTATGACAACTGTGAATTTGGGTAATCCATAACCATATCATAATTTTAAATATCCAACGGTATAATTAACAAGAAAGTTTTTTTTACAGAGGAGAGCGTGTGTCGCTATGTAGCTATTTAGGCTACTCTTGCAAGTATAAAATGAGGACGAGAAATTTACATGAATCCCTTCAGCATTTAAGACAAGAACATTCCATCATATCAACGAACGATAGCACCATCGAAGTGAAAATAGGGGACATAAAATGGATTGATCGAAAAATAAAGGGCTTGTGGAATCCAGTTTTATTGAACGTACATTCCGAAATTTACCTGTTGGTTGTGTACTCAGACAAGGGAAATATTTCGTTTTCATGTATATGGATTGGAGCAGAAAATAGTTCGAAGCTGGATGGTAACTTTCGCATAAAATCTAAAAATAGCCAGGTAAACTTTTTTTGGCCTGTCTAGATTTTTCTTTAATTGCGGTGACATGTATGCTAAAAAGGAAATAAATACATTTTTTTTTTAATTTGAGTTTTAATTTTCCTTCCAATTGTAAAAAGTAAGAGGTAATGGAAATGTAAAATTTCTCAAACATTTACGAATTCCTTAATATTTTACAGGTTCCTGCCCTGGAATGGACAGCAAGACCAATTCGACACGCAGAATGTCAACTGGCCCTTAAATTTCCACCTCTGCAGGTGTCATTGGATTTTTTACTTTCTGCATATGTCGATGAAGATGTTTTGAAGATTGAAGTTGTCCTTTCAGATAATACTATCAACAATGAAGTTTGCAATAAGACGATTGTGGAACTAGAATCAGATATAATTTTGCCATCACCTCAACGTGACCCTATTGATGACATTATAGCCACGTTGCTATTGTATTTTAGCGAACCAACTGGCGATGGTCACATGTGCAATGTTTGCAGAGTTCAGCCTATTAGTGGCCCAAGATTTCAATGTCTACAATGTTGGGATTACGATTTATGTTCCAGCTGCATGGCAACAAATGAACACTCCTTTCACCATTTTGTGTTGCTTCATAGTTATGAACAAGTTGCTGCGATGTATTCGGAAGTGAAACGGTAAAGAATTAAATTTTTTATCACGACAAACGACTTTGGAATGAACAGATTTTTTTCAATGGATCAAGTAATATTCATGTATGATCTTCTTAGGGATAATTTATGGCGACCTTATATCGAGTGCCACAATAAGGACAATTTGGGTATGCTATAATAATTTGCTTAAATAGAGTATGCATGTTAAAACATTTATAGGTGACTATAAAAATGAACTCTTTGACAATATAAAACCTTTTTATTTAAGCCGCTGGATATATATATGGATCAGTATATTCTGATGCAGAAGAATTACGTTGCCAAAAGTGTGAAAACCAGCCGGATTTTATATGCTTGCAGTGTGGTGGGCCATGGGGTTTATGCAGGTTTAGCTTTTTGGATGAATTGGGACAACATGATGCAAGTCACTTTTTCGTCCTAGCAATGACGGATAGTGCGAGGCAGTTTGCAATATACATTCTAAGAAAGCATGGTAATTGCCACATTTGAAGCATGAACTGCGAGGATGAACTAGTTATGAAAGGTTTGAAATCGTCTTGGTTTAAAAAAATATTCACCATTTCCAAAAATTGTACATAGCTCATATTCCAAGTCATATTACAAAATATTGATATTGTCCTGTAAATACAGTCATGGTAATAAACATTAAATTTTTGGGTGTTTAAATGAGAACGTTCATTACTTTTTATATTTTACTTTAGAATTTGATTTATTTAAATATATACTTATAATATTATTGATAAATTTATAATACATTTATTGTTCTAGCTTTTGCTTTATGAATTTTACATTTATCTTTGTCAACTTATTTTTTGTAAAAAAACAAGAAACCCACTTATGTACGTAGACACAGACTTATGATATTAAACATTTACCATAAATTCATATCATACATCAAACAGCATAATGATTTAAAATCTTCACATTTGTACATTTATCAACGAATTGGTTCATATCGGCCTTTTGGTCAGCTTTAACTTGTACAAAGTGAGTCAAATTTTGTGCACAATTATAATTGATCGTGGATTTATCCACTTCTAAAATTATTATGATATTTGTAGATGTACAATATTGCACAAACCTTGTATTTATGTATTTATATTTAGGCCTGGATAACAGATATAGATATTTTACATATTCAGTTATTGATTATAGTAGTCTTAAGTTTTGTAAACAAGTAAATTTACATTTAACCAGCTTAGGAAGCATTTTTTTCTTATACCCTTTATTCTGTACACATTTTCACAATATTTCATTTAAATACATTATAATTATCATCAAGTATCGATTTTCTAAATACGCAAAGTTATTTATTTTTGACAATTTTTATGGAAAGTATCGTTATCTTATAATGTAACTTTTTTTATTTATTTCGGTTGATTTTTATTTCAACTGTACCACATTCTTAAATATTTACTTATTCCTAATTTATACATTCTAGAAAATTTACACATAACACTAAAAAATACATCTCTTACTAAACGTAAACATTATCATAAAATATTATCGTAAAATCTAAAGGTGTGATAAAGTGGAAATTCTTCTTTAAATTTATTCCCATGAAATATCTGAATATAAAAGTAAAGGCAATGACTTGCCAAGTAGGTTAGAATATATAAATTTTTAAATTTTAAGTGTTCACTATATTACCCTTCCTCAAATATTATCAGTCTAAGCCCAAGTGTCTATATAGACACTCCCAGAAGAAAAATAAATAAATAAATTTAAGTGCCGATATAGAGACTTTTAATAAAAATGATTTAATAATTTAGGTGTCTATATAGACACTTAAAAATGATTAAATTCAATAATTAAAAACTGTGTACGGCAATAATTTCGTTTCATTAGTAATAATATGAAGAAAAAATTGCTTGATTTTCTGACATCATTTTTTTAATCTGTTGATTAATTTTAAAGATATAAAATTTAAAGAAATTTTGACTTTGAAATTTTATATCTCAAAAACCCCACGGTAGATTTTTTTATATTTTCATCGAAATTTCACCTGATATTAAGCTTTAAAAAACGATAACCAAAACCTGCCACATCTTCAGAGCGACTGGTAATAAATAAATATATGCGTATTTTGCAATAGATACTTAAATTATTAAATCATTTTTATCAAAAGTGTCTGTATAGACACTTAAATTTATTTATTTATTTTTCTTCTGAGAGTGCCACTTAAAGTGCCTATATAGACACTTTCGAGAGTGTCTATATAGACCTATGGGCTTAGACTGATTATTAGCAATTTTTATCGTTAATATGATTTTGTATTCTTAAGAATTTTATCTGACAATTTCATGAGACAGGTGATGGTAAAAGTTTACTTTTCCGTAAAACGTACAACGCAAACTGCCTTGAGCTGTCATTCATCGTAACAACAAATAAATGACGTTTGTCATGTTCTTCAAAATCTTTTAAAAAACAATACTTACACAAACCATATCGATTGTGGCATTGTAAGCAAATGTAATTAGGTTGATTTTTACATTTTTGGCAACACCACTCCCTTACATCGGACTGCATAGATCCATATTCGTAACCTTAAAATAAAATTATAATAACATTTATGCCATTACATTCAGTAGATTTAAAATCTTACCCGACGAAGAATAAAATTTAAAAACAAAAATTAATATTAATTAAGTTCGAACCTATTGGTGTCTCTCCGATACATGCCACATAGGACTGTACACTTTCTCCCCTAAAATTTTTCACCAATACTTTATTAAACACTTCGATTGTAACGTAAAATGTTATAAAGCTATAATAATTCGCTATTAATCTTACCTCTTTACTCTAGCAGCCAAAGTAAGCACTTGCTCATCCCTACAAATAATTGTGAAATGATGAAAAGAGTGTTCGTTTTTTAACATGCAGGCCGAGCAAAGATCATAATCTTTACATTGCAGACATATATATAAGACTCCCTTAATTGGGCTAGTCATACAAGCATTGCAACATGCACCTTCATTCCCAATTTTAAAAGTTTGTATAAATTTATCATGTAATTTCCTAGTTATATTTCTTGAAGAAAAACTTTGAGCTGGATTTTGAAACATGACACGATTGAGCTTGTTTGGCAGCAAACAAATCGACTCAGTGTTGATTATATTCATTTTGCTGGTAGTAATGTTGAATTTGTTGTCGGATAGTTGTATGCCGATATTTAAGTCGTCTTTGATAATGTATCCAGTGTTCAGTAAATCCAAACCGAATTTAAACGGAAGATATTTAAAACCAAGTTTTATCTTGCTGTATGATATAGGCTTGGTGATCCACTCCAATGTAGGATACTGTGAAAAGTAATGACAAAAATATATGGATTGCTTATCATAATGCATATAGCATGCTGTAGATTAAAAAACTGATTATATCTCTGAAAAATCGTGTGGAGTATATGTACTTACATCATCCAGTGTAGATGGGATATCAAATTTAATTTGTAGCTGGTTATTCAGCTCCACGCCAATTGAAAAGCTGAAAGCAGAAATACTATCTTCGTTTGAATAAACTGCGATCAGGTAATGTCCACTGAATGCGGATAATATTACAGGTGTCCAAAGAATTGTCGAATCATATGGTGTATTATTTATGTTGATTAAGTTCAAATCGATGTTAGATTCTTTCCCTGAAATAAATGAGTGTTCCTTTTTCAGATGTTCAAGTGACTCATTTAGTTTTTTATGATAAAACTTATAGTCACACTGGAGCCCCAAATTTTTGCATAGCGTTGTGTATTCTTTTCTAAGAAATGTAAAGAAAATCTGAATAATATTGAGCGTAAAGATATTTTACACAATATAATTTACTTACCCAAAAGTACAGTTATCGTTATGGCTTGTTATTTCTTTCCTGGACACTTTAGCTTTGCACCCGTCAGTTTTATAAGAACAATTAAATTTCATCATATCTAAAAGTTCTTCTAGCCCTCTATTTCGAATCTTGCTTGAGCCCAGACTAACTCTACATTGAGGACAGAGGGTCAAACTTTGAATGCAGGTGTTACAAATTGTATGCCCATTTTGACATTGAAATATTTCCTTTTCAGGAATTTCAAAGCAGATGGGACATTTGAATTGCTCTGGAAACTCTCCGTCCATTTTTTTGTGGAAATATGCTGTTGAATGAAATGATTTCTCACAAGTTAATTTAATACTTAATGGAAACTGTACTGAAAGTTTTGATGATATACTTAAATGTGGTAAGGGTAAAAGAGCCTAAAATGGGTAACGAGAAATGCATGGTATGCACGCTTCAACTGAATAATCAGTGCAATTTTCTGTTATCACTTATGCTATCAACCCACCTGTCATTTGATAACGAACGTATTTTGACTTACAGAATGACCATGTTCATAAACGAGGAACTCTTCAGTTTAAAACATTACGTTATAAAGCACATGTGTACATAAATTTTCCACAAGTTATTACACACCAGTCCAATCGAAAAAGGTGATCAAAGCTTGTCGTTTCAACATATCAACATGTTCTATACATCATCTTAACATCGATCCGCGACTATCATAAATGTGATTACTAATTCAATACAACCAGTCTAAAAATAAACCCGCTGTAAGAGCGATCATAACGACGTAGCTGAAACAATGAAAACTTATCACGACGCTATTGTTTGTCATTGCTGTAGCTAATGAAAAGCGCTTTCGAATGACTAGCCACATGACATGTGCTGGACTTTGCAACATTTGACCCTGAATTCTGACCCTCCGAGGTCACCTTGACCTAAAGTGACATATGGTTAGTAAACATTTCAAAGACAGCTTTCGATTGTGCTATTCAAATTAACACCATGAACAGGTTGAAAAACTTCGACCTTGCCATTTGATCTTTGGGCTTGACCTTGCGAGCCGAAAATCAATAGGGGTTTTGCCCTTGACATTACCTACATGACAAATCAGAGCGAAATCTGTCAACGCGTTCTTGAGTTATAATGCCGACAAACAGAAAGACTGACGGACATACAAGATGAAGTCAATACTTGCTGAGCTTTGCTGTCAGCTACGTAATAAAATCGTTGTAAACTAGTTTACGATCTTTCTTGATATGTATATTTCCGATATTTATATGTAAAAAAGAAATAAATAATAAATAATGACTTATATTAATAATCATTCCGTCCATAAATATTTTTTTTATTTTAACACCCACCCTCCAGTAGTCCAATTTAATTAGACATCGGATTTAAAAATTACCCCGAGGGATCATTCAGTAAGTATGTCACGCAAAAAAACGATTTTTCAGATCCCCCTCCCCCCTTTGTCACGTTTTTTAACATTACAGGATTTCCCGCTTAACATAGGGTGTCACGGTCCCGTCTGCCCACCCCCTCTCCCCGCCAACTGCGTAACATACTTTGAATTGAATCATCTCCAAGGAATTTAAACCCATTTGCTAAATAACATACATGTAATAAAATATGCTATTAGACAAGCATGTCGTTTGCTCATTTGTTTAATGCTTTGATATTGTTCACAAATAATCAATATTTTTTCCAGAAAAACTACTTAAACATTATTCATCTTATTTTATAGTATAGTATTAGGTTAAATACATTCTTACTACTACTACTCCTTTTAATTGCCATGCAATTTCTTTAGCTTGGTACTTCTAGTTCTTGTTATTTCAAAGTTAAAAACATTTAAAACCCTCAGCTTTGAAAGGCGACACTCATTGAATAGTTCTACAAAATTCCCTAAATTCAAAAAAAAACCCTAACTTCACACTACTTTAAAGATGGTTTATAATATCATTATTTAATTTCACCTTAAGTTATTAATATTAGATACTTTAAAATGAATACATAAATATTTGTTATATTTCAGTGATACACAGTGAGTTTTGATGCTAGCGTTATTCATTAAAGTACCTAGGCTTTATCAAAAGTGTATTGCACTGATAACGTAGCGTTATTTGTGCAAGCATTAAATTTAAACAAAACAAGTGATCAAGAAATGTTGACTTCATTTGATACACATAATTATATTAAGGCTTAAACCTGATGAATTCACATTATTTCATATCATTCTCAAGCATTGTATTTTTATATTTATCGTTGTGCGTTTTTAGAAATTACCGGACTTTGATTCTAGTAAAACATGAAACCTCTCAACCAAAACGACAAACAATTTTAGAATCTATTGTTATCCTTAAAGTTCATGGTTTCGGCGAGGTAATATAGGTTTCTGGCGTAAAATATACAGTACAAACTCTCTTGCAGCATTGGTTGGAGTTAGGGCAAAAACGTGCTCAGAATAATGCCTGAACATCTCAGCCACAAAGCAGAATTTGCATAATCCAAATGAACCTGGGCATTGCAAACATATGTAATCTGGCTGGTTTCTACATTTTGTGCAATGTAGTTCCTTTGCATTAGTCATTGTTGATCCAAAGAATTCTCTATTTCCTTGAAGAGATAAAAAAATCCAGTATATTTCAATCGTTACCAAAATATAAATGAATATTTTTTTGACAAACTATTACTGTTAAGTTCCGGTACGTTCACATATGGCTGCCAAGCTCCCGACCTGAAATATGAACCCAAAAGAGATCATTGTAATATATTTCATATAAGTTTACTAATCGTAAGTCAATCATAACTTACATTTTACACTTGGTCAGAAAGGAGCTCTTTTGGGATTCTGTATAAATAACAGCAAAATGATGAAAAGAATGTTCCATTTTTTCTACACATCTAAAGCAAAGATCAAAGTCAGGGCACTGAAGGCACTTAAATCGTAGACCTGGTAATTGTGAGACTCTGCATATATTGCAATTAGCACCGGCGTAAAAGGGTCTGTTTGTTTGTATTGAATCAACTATTCGCCCAAAACCAAACTCAGGCTGCGGCATTACTGTCTGAGTTGCCGTGTATAGATGCTTAGGCTGTAGCATCGTAAATGAATCTAGTACTAGGCTTGCCTTGTTCCGGTTTACAATGCTGAAGTTATTATTGGTCATGGTGACCTGAAGCGTAACGCTTCCGGAATCTAAGTACTGCTCTGCCAACAAGTTTAGGGAAAACTGGAATGGAGGAGATTTTAACGTTATCTCACTTTCGATGTACGAAAATGGTGTGGTGATCCATTCCAAGATGGGTACCTTAAAAGAAAAAAAAGACAGTTATGTTATGTCGGTTTGTAAGGTCAATGTTTTTTGTAGACCACATTACGCTACAAAATATGTATCTACAACTGTATTCGGATAGTTAGTATTGATAATTTACTTTGTCCTTTTTCGATGGCAGAAGATATTTGATTTGAACCTTATCCTTTAATTCTTCTTTCAATGAAATGCAGCTGAACAAAACATTTGATTCGAATGAGCAAATAATCAAGACAAAGTGGTTGTTAAAATTGTTGACTAAAATTGGTTTCCAAAGACATCTCATTTTTCTGTCGACATTCTTGATATTGTTCAATTTAATCTCAAGTGTTGTCTCATTTGTAGAAAGACTTTGATGATCTTGTTTAAAATGATGTAACGACTCCTGTAGATGTTTTTTGTTGACAATGTGACCGCAAGTATAACCCAAATACTTACATAACGGCACCTGATCCCCTCTGAAACATTTAGAGCAAGAAATAATAATACCAAGTCTTTTACTATAATCTCTATGAAAAATATCATAAAAATATTAACAAATACCCAAATGAACAATTTTTAGAGTGATTTGTAATTTCTCTCCTGGTCACTTTGACTTTACAACCTTCCTTTTTATAGGAACAATTGAAGTGCATCAGGTCGAGAAGTTCCTCTAGTGGTCTGCTTCTTATTCGGGCAGATCCCAAGCTAACTCTACACTGGGGGCAAAGTGATAAGCTTTGAACACAAACGTCACATAAAGTATGTCCATTTTGACACTGGTATATTTCCTTCTCAGGAATTTCAAAGCAAATTGGACACTTGAACTGTTCAGGAAACTCTCCGTCCATTTTTGTGTCGTGACTGGGTAAACTAATTCAAACTGTCAACGTGTTCACTGTTTACAGGTAACTGCAAGTATCGGTTAGTCTGCGAGTTACTTAAGTTCTTATGTATTTTTGATAACCCCAGGTTCTATCGTAAATGTAATATGTAAACGCACAAAACGTAACTTAGGTGCTTCCAGATAAATTAATCTTCACCAAATTTGCACGGGTTTACTGAATGTTGGTGAATTAGTATAATTTAAAATACTGTCATTGCACACCTATGCATATTTAGAATAACTTTCCCGATTAAGTAATATTTCAACATTAAATTCTGCCAAATTTCAAACAGTGTATTCATGTCATAACTTGAGTGGCAGGTTTAATATAAGATTACCGTGTGTGTTCATGTAGTATGTTAACAAACAATGATGAATAAAATTTCTCAAAATTAACGTAGATAACCATTAAAATATGTTGAGAACAACTGATATAATTCATAAATCATAATTTATCAAGTGGTTATGACAGAACTGCTCATGGAATGCTATTGCATTTTACATGCAAATTCCAATTCAGCCTATTATTTTTCCAGTTCGCGAAATTGTCAGTGGACATGTAGCATTAGAAATAAAAAGAAAAGTTTTATAATTATAAGTGTTCATGATATTATGTACCCCACTATATTCTTGCACTAAATCTGCACTTTGTATAATATTTATACACATATTTTTTATATGGATTGAATCAAATGAAACTTGTATTTTGCGATCGAGCTTCGTCAATTTGTTATCATATTCGTGAACGGAAATGATGTAATTCACCAAAATGAATAACATGTGAATATACTCAATTATTTATGCCTTAATGCAATATATGGGCTCGTCTGTGTAAGTTAGAAGTAGTATTCTTAGAGTGATAAAAAACTATATTAACAATCAATTTTGACTTTTGAATGACCATCTGATAACAAAAATGTCAGACAGTAGTTTATTTTGACGCAGGAAACTTATATTTCAGAATGGTATTTAGTTCATTACTTTTGCAAAGTGATTTCTAATTACAAACACTTTTTTTTAAATATGTAACATTTTATTGCTACTGATAGTGTATTGAAGCATTTAGTCTAACAAGTAGAGTATTTTTTACAAGTAAATTTTAAGCCAGTTACCAGCAAATGCTGACAGAATATTATACTACACATTCATCACAAATAGTAATCTGAAACAAGATTACACGTTTTGTCATCATTTCGTTTCGACAGCATATTTTATCAAATAGAATAATTTTGCCGAACTATTATGATGGATAATATTGTCTGATGATAAGATCCTTACTACTGTTCAACATACTTGAGTTGAATTTTTTGTACTATGTATTTCAGACAAAAATTAAACTGTAAAATGTAAAGACAAAAGTTTTATGGAAACCAAATTTGTCTCTAAACAAGTATAATAAGACTAAAATGAATTCAAGTACTTTTAAAATGAGTCTGGGTGATTTTTTTCATTCGTCATGTAAATACACACCTTCGTATTCATGTATAAAATCCTGTTTGTATTCATACTTAGCAACTTGAAAATAATATTATCTAATTTCTTACAAATTAAATATTTAGTCCCTATTTTTTACGTTTACATTTATAGTAACCTGTTACATACATAAGTAAAAGTAAATGGGAAAAAGGACCATCGGAAAAATTGACCGGTATTTATTATCCGAACTTGAGAAAATGCAACACTTTTTGTTTGTCTCCTCAACCAGCACATGCATACAAATCAAGGTTGCATTTGAGTTTTGTGCGGAAAATCAGCTCAATTTCGGATAATAACTAACGGTCCATTTTCCCGATGGTTCGTTTTCTCTCGTTTTATCAGACACATATTTATATATAGCAATCCAGTATTATCATTTTATATATGTACTTTTTATCTCTATAAGGATACAACGGACACGTAATTCGAGTGTATTTTATATTTACAATTAAAGTATCAAATGAATTTGCAGGAAAGTTGATTGCACGCCAACTAACCCATTCTTGTTTCGTAACTCGATATTTGAGATAACGTGAGTGTATTGCTTTTTTAAGTTGCTAAAATGTAAGGACGATTCCTATTGTAAAATTCAACCCATAGGCACATACTTATCTACTTTTCTCTCGGAAATTAGCAAATAGTCATTCTGTTGCCATGCTGTGACCATCATTTCAAAATACTTAACTCTCCTAAAAATCTAATTCAACTAGTGAACTCAAAATGGATGGCGAATTTCCCGAACAGTTTAAATGTCCAGTTTGCTTTGAAATTCCTGAGAAGGAAATTTATCAATGTGAAAATGGACATACTGTATGCGAAATTTGTGTCAAAGGGTTATCTTAGTGTCCGCAGTGCAGAGTAGACCTAACCACAAAAAAAATCCGAAATCGCGGTCTCGAGGATATTCTGGACATGATGAAATTCAACTGTTCATTCAAGTCAGAGGGTTGTGCTACTAAAGTGACCAGAAGAGAAATGTCCAGTCACGTTGACAATTGTATATTTGGGTAAAATCTTACACCTAAAAATTAAAGAAGGCATAAATATTAAATACATGATTATTTTTTTCCTATTTCAGAGGAGAGCAGGTGTCTTTATGCAAATTTTTAGGATTTGCATGTAAATTCAAAGTAAGGACTAAAAATTTACAAGAATCCTTGCCACATCTGATAGACGAGCATAAAATATTGCAAGTAAATAACAACCAAATACAAATCACCTTGACAAACATCAAGAAATTATACCAAAAAATAAGAGGCGTATGGAAACCTGCTTTATTAAAAGTAGATTCCAATGTTTACATGATAGTAGTACACTCGAACAAAGGAAACATCTCGTTTCTGTGCATATGGATTGGGGGAAGTGGCAAACCGAATGTTGATGTTAAATTTCGACTTACATCTGAAATGGACAAGGTAAAGTAGTCAAAACTATATATTATACATAACTTAAACTTTTTAATGAAATTTTAAACAAATTAACGAAATGTATTAAAAACTCAATCCACATTCAATATTTTGTTACAGATTCCTGACTTGGAATGGACAGAAAAACCCTTTTCACCTGCAGATAGTGAGCTAGCCCTTCAAACCCCTCCTCTACTCGTGTCAATGGACTACTTACGATCTGTTTATAAAGAAGCCAACCTTCTGAAAATTGAAGTCGTTATATCAGATAGCCAGCCCAGCAACAAAGATTCCCACACAGTTGTTATGGAACTAGAATCATATACGATTCTACCATCATCAAAACCCTATAACATTGACAGATCGATAATGTCTGAAGTAGTCACCCTTGAGGACATGACGGTCGCATTGCTTACACAATTTGGTAAACAGATTGGACGTAGGCACCAATGTAATTCCTGCAAAATCTTGCCGATAATAGGCCCAAGATACCAATGCCTGCAGTGTTCGGAGTACGACCTTTGTTCTACATGCATAACGAAAAATGAACACTCCTTTCATCATTTCACAGTTCTTTGCACAACGGAACAAGCGAGCTCGATGTACGCTGTTGTGGGCGGGTAAAATAATATTGGATATTTTCAAAGATGGATTAATGATAGTTGCCTGTGGATCATTTAAAAAAAACCTTCCTTCTTTGATTTTAGTACAAGACCGTGGAAACCTTTTATTGAGTGTATTAACAATGATGATCAAGGTTAGCTGAAATGACATAAGATTATTTTGCAATTACAGCGACCAACCAAACAATATTATAACATTAATTTGGTCATTGTAGCCCATAGATATGCTTTTGGGTCGGTTTGTTCGGATGCAGAGAACTTGCGTTGCCACAAGTGTGTAAACCAGCCGGATTATATATGTTTGCAATGCAGGGGTTTGCTCTATGGTTTATGCAGATTCTGCTTTTTAGGTGAGTTGGGACGACATAATGAGAGTCACCTTTTTGTCATGACAATGATTGATAGTGCACGGCAGTTTGCACTTCACTTACTGCGTAATCACAATGTCTTACCTCCATTGAAGTACGAACTACAATTATGAATTATTTTAATTGTACACAAAAATTTACTAGTGTCTAAAAGCAACTGATATGAAAGTCACAAACATAAGCTGTTGTTTACATTTATTTGGATTACTTAAAGAAGTAATTGAAAATGCTTTGAACATAAAATAAATTTATTCAACGGACCGCAACAAATACGACACGACTACATTAATAAGTAGCTTTTAAAATGCATACCGTCAATTTTATTTGTTAAATTCTGGTATTTTTATTGTGAACCAGATTTTTTTCAGAAACGAGCGAATTGATTAAAATAAAAATAACACTTCACACAATAATTTTACTTTAGTATTTCATTTATTTAAATACATAATAATAGTATTGATAATACATTCATTATTCTTACTTTTACCTTTTTATCAATATTACATATATATGTATCTACTTATGTATTAGTTATGTTTAAATGGTACACAGTACATTTTGATTCCAGCAATTACATTTTTTATAACATAACTCATTACAGTACATTTACTTT
>JAQFZG010003163.1:0-14310 GCA_034695465.1 Entomobrya nicoleti | reverse complement strand
TTCGGTGGTCCCGCTGACCACCGACCTGTGCCCCCCTCAGTTTCGAAAATCCTTCCCATCTGAACCTCGCACAAAAAGAGGTAACCAATTTCCCCCTCAACTGGTTTGCAGACATAGGCTCTGGAGCTACAGTAATTACTACTCTTGGCAATCCTATCAGCAAAATAGATTCCTCCTCCGAATCTCTGATGACCTTGACTGATGGGCTTGAGGAGGCCTTCCTCCAAAATGCCACGGACCCTATCCGGCTTGGTGCCGTGCCAGAGCATCATCCGGTTACTGTTGGAGGTCACCTTGTCATATGACCAGTCCTGAGTTTCTGAAGAACGGCTGAGTTGGCAGACCTTGAGAATTTTCACTCCAAAACAGGAAGGCTGACTAAAGTTGACGTAGTCCTGGATAAGGTAGTAGGGATCATTTGGGGTGACGGTGGAGGAGGGCGTGATGATGGTCGCAATTAGTTGGGCTTTGGGGTAGACCAAGGTGTCTCCGATGACTTCCGGTTTGGATGGTTCCTCTTCTGTGGTGGTAGCCTGGTCCTGGTCATTGGACGGTTCGGATAACCTTGGCCGTTTAATTGATGGGTAAATGGGGAGATCCAGAAATTCATCTAAGTCATCTTTGACCCTGGTGGTGATGATGACCAAAGTTGATGATGACGCCATTTCTTTCTGTTTCTCTGTAATTTAAAATAAATATTTATAATTAATTAATTAACTCTCAAAAAAATAATGCGTCATACTATAACTGTAATTTTATTCTCACTGTCACTTACCCAAAACAGCTGATTAGTTAACTTGCACTTTTGGTAGATTAAAAAAAAGAGTCCAGTAGTTAATTTAATTTCCGTCGCTAACCAGATTTAAAAATATTTAAAAATAATAATTAGCTTTAAAAAACAAAAAAAAAATTTTTAATTAATTTCTCCGGAAACACCACAATTTTTTCTCAAGTTTCCTTGAACGAGCAAGTATACCACAGTCACTAAAAGAATTACACAGCTGCAGCTGCTGACCTGTGAATTGGGAATGATGATTGATTACGTCACGATTAAGTACGCTCGGTTCTTTTTGTGAGTTGAGTTGTGTCGTTGTGAGTTCGATCTCGGGATCGATCTCTGGATTGAGTCTGATTTTATGGTGGCAAATACAAAATCTCCTATTCTCATATTACCCCAAGAATATATTCCCTTTGGAATCTCTTCGACTTGGATGCCCATTTAATATACAAATACAAATTGCTTTTTGAAAAGGGAAGTCGGAAAGGGAATAGGTCCCTCAATGGGTGTGAATGGAAACTGCAAAATTACCTATTTTGTGGATAAATTAATTGAAGGAGTGTGTAAAGCGTCTCAGACTAATTGTCTTTCCGGTGCAAATGGTTCCAACTGAGAAAGAGCTTGTTGTTCGGAGCACGGAACCGGAAATGCGATTTGAGTTTTAAAAAAGATGTGCATGGGTGCATGATGGGGGACTGAAACAAGTACATATCTGCGATCTACGGCGTTTTTACGAAATTAACAAATCTGGTAAATGAAATGCGAGGGGAACTACTTAAATATGCACAGCATTGATAACTTCCAATTGAGAGCTTTTGTTTATCAACGTGTTGTAAGGTAATTTGTTTCGATGGATAATTACTTGAAGTAAAATTTCGCCTCCAGGTTAAATGTTATTGAAACATATAACCGCAAACAAATGTCTGCAATATATTTACTTTGTTGATTTATATCGCATGCATTCAAAAAATATTATGCTGATAATTAACTTATAATCTACTAATATTTCCACTTTCCCATAAGCTCACTTAAATTCAAGTCGTATAAAACAACAAGACACTCATTTATTACAACTGGTTATAACCAAGGAATCCATACATACGGGACAAATACAGTAACAAAAAGTACTAAATGGGTAACAAAATTAAATACAAAAGTTTTTTTAGATGGGCTCATGAAAACTGGTTTTTAAAGAAAACGTCGAGATTACAGTGAAAAATTATACACGAGAAAGTAAACGCTAGAATATTAAAAACCACTATAATTTATGACGACTTAACGCTTACAGTTAAACACTCTGCTGAATACCTTTTATAATAATATAATGTTAACTATTAATGCGACCTAAGTCAAATCTTGTTTAGCATTCCTAATGTCATTGCATAATATAATTGCGTAGTGTCCAAATTTTAAGAACGAATAATAAAATACGAATGCAAATAGTAAAAAAATGACAACTCTCTTTCACTTATACCCGAAAAGTTTGAATATGATGATTCTGATGAATAAATGTATTAAGCAGTTCACTTGGCACGTGATCATCATATTTCAATGTAAGAAGCTTCTGTAATTTTGGAAGAGGATTTACAGCTAACTGTTCTTTTAATTCGTCTGTAAACTCTTTGTACTTTGCTGACAAGTCTTCATTATCTTGCAATAAAACGACAGAAAGTTGAAGTGACTCCAATTTGGGCACAAGGTTTAGCCAACTTCTTAAGAATTTGTACCATTGGCTACCTGTTAGTATTTGGTATTCGATGTAAGTTCCTGTGCACCAAGTCAGGCCAACTAAACTTGAACCAGCAATGTTCAGTATTTGTGTGACCTTTTGGAGATCATCATTTTCTAAATCTTCAGCTACATGCAAACTTTTCAAGTTGTGTATTTTCGAAGACGCGGAATTAAAATGGGAAAGGATTTCATCAACGTTATGTTTGAATATCCAAATTCTTGGTGTAGGCCCACAAATATGTCTATTGGTTAAAGGAGATTCAAGTTTAAATCTGCCGAGAGCCAAACGCCAAGATTTGCTGACTAAACGTAAAGTTTTGATGTCATCATCATCAAGATATCTTGCTTTGCCTTTTGTTTGAAGGATCATCAGAACCTGAAAATGTTCAAGAAAAGCCATTGTGTAAAATTTTATTTTGCTAAAAACATTAGGAAAAGATCATTGACGTTTGAATATTGAGATCTTACTTCAGGAAGTAACCTCAAGACAACGTTTCGTCTGAATTTGAAAGTGCTTTCATCCAACTGGAAGGATTTGGTTGCATACATGCAGTATAACCATGACTTTGAATCGATAATATATTCGTTTAGTAAGATGTCCCAAATCTGAAATTTTACACAATTTAATTTTAAGTTGTCAAAATTTAGGTTTATTAAAAATGCAATTGCAAGTATTTATGCTTACGTCATAAGGAAAAACTGAAAATGTATGGAGATTATACATTTTAATCTGCACTTCAACGAAAGGAACTATTTGTCTTTGGTGGTTTTTTCCTAGTTTTTCAAGTTGGTACTTGTTTTGAACAAAAGCTGTTTAATCAGAAACGGTTTGAGCATTCTTTGTTTTTTTTAAACTTTTAATACGAGTAACTCGCGTATTTTAATTGAAACACAGATTATGCACTTGAAATACAATATTTATTAAAATGAGCTAAACTGAAAACTATTTCAAGTGATTACTTCATCGTGGAAAATATTATCGATTGGTTTTGTGGCTTTTTTGGTTTTAGTCTTCAACCTTATTTCCACATTTGGAAACTTACATGCAGCAGTAAAGTACATCCGTTCCTGAAACAGTCGAACTTGAAACTGAATATAAAGCTGAAAGCTGAAATTGGGTATGCAACTGCTTTCAATTGACTACATGTATATTGCTTGCGTAAATAAGCTCTTGTATGCATCAATAATTGCGTATTTAAAAGAAGTAGTAATAATTTTGGTATAGTACGAACGTAACTTATTCATGCACTGCTGGTTGGTAAGTGGGCAGCATGGAGCCTCACATGTTAAGGGACAGTATAATTTTACATCAGAAGGCTACATAATGGGAAATATACGTGCAGAATATGCATTTGTATGCACTTCGTCAAACTATCGTATAATCCCTTGTCCTTTCTTACCTTTTTGAATAAAGGATTCATAACTATCGAAGAATGTATATACAAGAAGGCAGAAACTGTGTACCAAAATAATATACATACAATCGAATTCATTCATTCCTCAGTGCAGGTATAATGCATAGTACTGGAATTGAATGTGTAGTGTGCTCGGTAAACGCGTTGCATACAATTAACTTCATTGTTATACATTTTCAAATCATGTCATAAGTACATCCACGAAGTGTGAAAATACGGACACAAGTTGTAATGTGGGCATCTCTTCCTGTATTCATTCGCTTACATTAAGCCAGCCATTGAGCTTGAAGACATACGTAGAAAACTGCCTTTCTTGGTAAATTCATATGCTTTTATGCACAGAAATATAAAAACAAATTCTTGATCAAAATAAAACTGAGTTTTTTACAATTTTCTATTAGGATCAGGTTTAATTGGTAAAAGTCTCTAAATGAAAATATTTTAAACGTACAGCAAAACACTTTTAGAGAGATTTAGTACATCCATTATCCAATAAATGTAAATATTTAAATGCTACGTTTGAATTAAGAGTCGCCATTATCGTTCGATTTCAATTCAGAATTAATTTGTCTAAAATATTTTAAGCCATAATATATAGTTATTATATTATTATATCGATATATACTTATTATAGAATAGCACACTTGCATGAAATGGTTGGATGTCATATTTGGGTATGGATTTGAAGAACTTGTTGACTAACATCAAACTCTTGTAATTTAACGAAGAGATGTGAGTAAAAAAGAGTACATTGTCGGAAGTGCTAAAACCGGACTTCTGGATGGCAAACACGGTTTGTATTAGATTGTCACTTGTGAGCAAGATAAATACAATGGGACCATTCATATATCTCGACGCAAAGCGCAAATATCCCGATTTAGGGGTAATGATATTGTTGTTATTCCCTAAATATTTGTCTGATATGTCAAGTTGAAGTGTGACAACATCATGAATCGTATATGTGTGAAAATGGTTTCCAATATGGTTAATGTTTTCAAGTTTAATGTTCTGAAGAGGCGTGGACAGGACAATGTTAATCAAGCAACTACTACTAGATGTGAATGGGAAGTAAGGTTGATGTGCTAATGAAACTTTTACTAAATAAAATGATAAAATAGTTAGAACCAAAGTACTCTGTTTAAAAGTTGTCATTTTAGGTTTTTTGATAACAGCAAAACGTAAATTAATTAATTTATTCAAGTAGTTGAACACTTTAAGTTGAAATCCAAATATGCGTTTCATTAAAACTTGGTTTACTGAAAAAAACGGTTTGGTTGGTTTATAAATGTTAGCATAACATAAATAAAATATTAATGATTTCCTGACTTTGGTCAAGTCAAGTCATGTTTCCCAATTTGTATCATTTTGCAAGGATGTCCATCAAGATGAAGTCAAGTTCTTTTCAACCACAATTAATTTTTGCGGGAATAGTTTTAGTTAAATTCTTAGTACATTAGCAAACGTTCTTAATACTGAGTTTTGAGGATTTTTCTTGATTATGCCAAGGCTATTGATTTAGTGTACAATTAATATAAATACAGCAAACTTGATCCTTAACGTAGAGTAACTTGGTTAAATTATTCGTAAATGTATGTATGCTTTTTCGCTTTTTTAAAGAGCAACCAAATTAAATACTGATTTCGCTGTTCGGCAGTTAAACTGGCGAATACACAATAACACGTTATCGAATGTTTTTTTACTGCTGCATATTTCAAACAATTTCATGTTTGCAAGCAGAATAGACTCAACGAAATGCAAATAATCATTCCACTTTGACAAGATTTTAGAAATATACGTTACAAGTTAGTACTTCCGAAATTTCGGCAACGCAGAATTTTTGCAACAAGGTTTTAAGAATATCGTTATACGTTAACAACTTTACCAGTATGCAAATCAAATGGAAGTTCTTCCTGGTTTTAGCTTGGTTTAATATTCATTTCAAATGTAAAAATAAAACTCATTACAACAGCATACAATCTAGCGTAAGATGTAATGAAAGCTTCAAGTTTTAATTACAAAACTAATTAATCCCATGCGCCACGGTTATGCAAACCAACTTAGAACGTAGATAGCACGATTGTCTCTTACTTTCTTATTCTAGTGCAGTAACATTCTATTTTATAGAATAGAAGCAGACTAATCAGAAGTCGTTATTGTGATTACCTGGGCACGCGCCAAGGGCACCTTCTTGACTGAAGGGTAAACACGTGGACCATATAGGCACTAATTTATCGAGAAATTTATATTAAATGCATTAACTTAGGCAAATGTATGTTCTGGACTAAAAATCAAAATAAATCATGCTTGCATTTTTCCAAACCATTTTGGCTTCTGGTTAATATGAGCACCACCATTTCCTCGAATAGAGTGAATCAGTTACGAAAAAGCTCTGTCATAAACTTGTGCAAACACTACGCTTGTTGTATATATTTTATACAAGTTTGCTAATTGCTAATACAATTGTAATACACGATACATTTACGAGTTCTTGAAGATATTATTGTATTGTATGAAGATGTATTCCAATACATTGGAAAAGTTTACAGGCATTCGGAATATTTACAAATTCAATTTATTACATGGACATGAAGTGTTTTACGAGGCGAGGATTTCAAATTTCAAATTTTTTACACGTATTTATATCCTTGCTATAAACTAAATTAAACGCGAAAAGCACTTTAACTGCAGGTCGAAGCAAAGTACTAAACAAACTGATAAAAACTGCCCCAGAATCCTTACTTCATTATTCTTAAGTTTTTGAAGAAATTTTGTCCGTTGAAACCAACGTGTTCTGCAACGAGCAGTTAAATCAACGGACAAAATTTCTTGATGGTCCCTTTTCCAAATTTCTAACACATTTGATCTACCAAATTAAACCATCCGAACATACGGTTAAACTTGCTTACTTTTACAAATGTTCGTAGTGCCTGTAGTTGATGGTTAAATTCAAGTTAATGATTTTGATATGAATACAAACCTGATTCTACTAATGATCTAATGACCAAGTTTTCTCCGTGCAACATCAACAATAGCTTGGGATACAACTGCATATCTTCGTTACGGCTGTCATAGTTTGGTTGCTTAGTTGCATAAAACCAGGCAAAACAATGTAAACTTTTACAAATTGATGCAATCAAGTTCCCACTTTTGATTTGCAATTGTTTATATTTATTTTTAAACTTAACTCCCGCCAAAAACGTAGTTTGATTTATGTTGCACCCAAATTTCTCGTGAAGTCCTTTTGGAGAATACGCCAGTTTTAGAATGTTAAACCAACTGTTACGATACCGCCAAATGGCTTTATATGTTTTTTGCCATTGGTTAAATAACGATGTATTACCAAATGACGATGCTGAGTCATAAACCCCGAAATTTGGTTTTGAAAACATGCATCGTAACAAAGCCATGCTACTGTTATACATTAGCTCCTTAAATGAGCTTGGAATTCCACTAGGTTCAGACTCCTTTGTCATATACATAAGTATACAGTGAAGATGTATACTGAGCTCGAATCAGGTGACAGGCATGAAGCCACAGTATAACTAAATGCCAATTATTAACTGTCAGCCACTCCCTTCGATAGTCATCTTGCTCAATTACAGCTGCATACAACCACATAAGTGGATTACTTTGCCGACTGGTAATTTTCAGCGTACAACCTAGACCAAATCCAGTTGTCAGTAAAATAATGCAAAATAGTTTTTCGAACGGGGACAGTAATTTAAAAGCATTTAAGTCAGCCGCGGCTTTTATCATTTGTGCTTTGTTAATGAAAATAGAATATCGAAACCCATTAAATTCGCAACCAAACGAAAGGTAATGTTGAAACCTGTTTAATCGAGTTTCCACGCTTCTTACAGATTCGTAAGTGTACAATGTTCCCAGAATGTGGTAGCAGAAGAATGAAGTACAATTAAGTGCTGCAGCAATCATGCACTTAGTGCAATGAGAGTTGTCTTGTATAAAATTGGACGAATCTTTAAGTAGCACCCATGCAGAAAATGTACATGGTTTACAATTTGTCATTTGTGGGGATTCGAAGTACTCTGTTTCCAATACTGATGGTATAGTGTGTTTACTGCTGTACCTGTCAACCCATATCAATCTTTTATCGTTGACGGGTAAAAAAAATTTCAGCCATTAGGATCCATCGAAGCTGAGATTGATTTTGGTCCCAGCAGCTTTTATATTGGGGTGCACATGGAACAAATATACGTTGATCGAATAAACTTAAAAGAATGATTTTTGACCATATTGGATAAACTGACATGTTAAATTTTACATTAAATCCTTGAAGCGGCAACGGTAATATAACATAATCAGCTGTAAATAGTGTCAGATTTGATTTACCAATTTTCATAAAATTAGCAATGTCGTCAAAATATTTTTGCAAGTAACGTTGTTGGACACTTTTAATAACAGGAAGCTGAAGGGTGCAATAATTGATGAATTTTGATGAGTTGAATAGCTTTTGGTACATAATTGAAATAGAATTTAAATCTGTCTGAGCTGTTGTTTCGAAGCTAGTGTTTACTCCTTCGCTATTTTTAAAAGGTATTTCAGAATTGAAGTTGTTTGTTTGAATTATAGGTAAAACTATATTTAAATTATTTCGAGTATAATCAACGAATCGTTCTTGAATCTCTGAGCTGATATTAACCATCTAAAAAATGAACAGTACAAAAGCCAAATGTACCAAAAAGCTGTTCCATATATGAAACCATTGTAACAGTTTCCATTTTTTGGGAAATATTTATAGGAAAGGACTTTGATTCTATGTAATTCTTTAAATAAATTTTGTAATAATAAATTTTTCAAAAAAATGATCTTGGTGCAAAAACGACATCAGAGTTGTTGCATGAACCGTGGCTTATAATGGCAGTAATTATGTGAGCAAAAAAGGAAATTACTTTTTAACACAATTTAGCAAAGTATTTAATATTTTTCGTTTACTCATTAGAAACATTTTTTAAACAAGTTTATTTAGGATTAAGTGAAGTAAATAATATTCAATACAAAAAGCCATCAAATACAAGTACTTTCACCTTGAAAAGAATAATATATAAAAACTGAATTTTTTCTTTATATAATTTGGAGTAGTTTAACACGTTTGTTGGCTAGCACTTCAGAACCAAAATGTAAATATATTTAGAGTACTTGGCAAAATATAGTTAAAATCAAATACTTTCAATACAAATACATAATCTTCTTGAATCCAAAAGTCTCTAGAAAGAAAGAAAAGTACAATATTGTTGTCATTCCACTTTTTCAACAAATAAGTATATAAAATATGGTTTAAATATCAATCAACTGTCAAACCTTTTTTAATTACAAAATATTCATTAATTTATCTTGGTTTTAGAGAGTAAATTTATATTTTAGGCTCCTTAAAGTTTTACTGTTTACGAAGTTACATCATGGAATCCAACATGGTCTATGCCTTTTTACTTCTTTAATGCACTTAAGATTAATTATTCTTTTACCTAGATATTTTATTGTTGGACGAATATATGGCTCAACTTGGTTTGTTTTTTACGATCTAGTATGTTGCACAAGTAGAAAGTCTGTATACATATACCGGATGCTCAATATGATGGGCTTGTGCCAATATGAAAAACTGATAACTAAATTTGGGTTAGTTGAATACGCTTAAAAACTAAGGTCTTAATTTCTAGCACGTTTTTGCGAAAAACTTAATTTTGAGTTCTGTTAGCATAATTCGAATACGTAATTTGTACTTTTCATGAATATTTTAAAAACAAATTTACCATTTTTAAAAGAAAAACCTAATCATAAGTACTCGTTTAATACGAAAATAAATATTCTCCCAACCAAATAGGACCACAACTACAAATAATAATATGGAGTAATATATCCAGACGTATCTGAAATCAAGCATGTTGCCTGCTATTTGATCAGTCGAATTTTTGTAAGCCAACCTTAAAGATTCGGACAATCGATTGCTTGCCGATGAATACCATGCGAGTGATATGGATTTTGAAAGCATTTGATCTGCCAAAGAGGACCATACCCATTTACGGTTTAGTTTACTAAATTTTACAAACAATTTCAATGATTTTAGCTGATTTGAAAATTCTAGGTAATGGTTTTGATATGAAAACAAGCCGGATTCAACGACTGAGCCAAGCTTTTGGTTAACAAGGTCACTCAAAAAGTTAACTTGATGCAGTACCCCCTAACTTAAGTAAAATCCCCGCTAAAATCATAAATACATTTGCGAAAAAATAACCGGCTCATTATTCTCAATCAGTAAATATTTTCCGTACAACATCAGCAATAACTTGTGGTACAATTGCAAATCCTGACTGCCATCACTATCATAAGTTGGTTGTCAGATTGCAAATAACCATAAAAAATGTTGCAAATCCTTACAATCTGATGCAACAATAATACCACTTTTTAACTTATTTTTCGAAGTAACGCCATTTAGAACATGAGCTCTGTCCTTGCTACAAACGTACGTTTCTTGTAGTCCGTTTGGTGAATAAGCAAGTTTTAATATGTTTGGTCTAAGGCTACGGTACAACCAAATTGATTCATGGGTTCTTTGCCATTGCCTAATTAACGACGAATTGTCAAATGACAATGTTCGATTGTATAAATCTAAGTCCCATTTTGAATTTTCATCTCGCAATACCACCATGCTACTGTTATATATTAGCTCCTTGAACGATATTGGGATTCTTGCAGGCTCAGGCTCCATTGCCATATATGTATACAACGAGGATGTATATTGAGCTCTTATAAGATGACAAGCATAAAGCCATAATATAACTACATGCCAATTATGAAATGTAACCCACTTTCTACGATCATCCTCTTGTTCAACTACTGCAGCAAACAACCAGAATATTGGATTGTTTTCAAAACTGGTAACTCTAAATGTGCACCCAAGTCCAAATCCCATTGCCAGTAAAATCTCCCAAAATTATTGGCTAAACGGGGACAATAATTGAAAAGCGTTTAAATCATTTGCTTCTTGTTTCATTTGACCTTTATTGACCAACACAGAGTATCGATGTCCATGAAACTGGCACCCAAATGAAAAATAATGCTGAGGATGTAGACCATTTGCCGCGCTTCGAGTTCCTACATTTTTAAATGTTAGTCCAAAAACATTGGAACAAGAAAATGAGGTGCAATTGATGGCGATGGCAATCATACACCTGGTGCATAGAGTATGGTCTTGTGAAAGATCTGAAGAATCTGTTGCTAATAACCTTGCAGGTGAAAAAGCACTGTTGACAACCTTTCATACTGGCTAGCTTGAAGGGTTGTTTTTTAAGTGATGATGCCAGAATGTGTTTACTGCTGTACATATCGTCCCAAGTCAATCTTTTACTGATTCCTAGTACGAATAGCTTAGTCATTGGAATCCAATGGAGTTTAGATTGATTTTCCCTCCAGCAGTCTTTACTTTGAGGTTGACATGGATGAAATAATATTTGGTCAAGTATATTTATAAAAAGGACTTTGGATCTGAGTGGATAAACAGATCTATTGAATGTGATGTAATCATGTTGTATCTTTGAATTTAGAATTGGTAAAATAACGTAATCAGCGGTAAATAATGTCTGATTTAGCTTGACATCTCCCAAAAAATCGCTAACATCATCAAAGTATTCTTGCAAGGAATTTTCTTCTACACTTTGAAGTACAGGAAGCTGTAAGGTGCATTAGCTGATGTGTTTGGATGAGCTAAATACTTTATGGTAAAGGTTCGAAATAAACTTGAAATCTGTCTGAGCTCTGTTATCAATGACTTTGTTCTCTCCTTCGTAATTCATTACTAGTTTTTCGTTTTTGAAATTATCTGTTTGAATTATGGGAAAAACTGCTTCATAATTATTCCAAGAATAATTGAGAAGACCTTTTTGAATTTCTGAGCTGATATTAAACATCCAAAATAAATGAACTGAGCATAATCGAAATGTTTCGTAAAGGGGTTCCATTGGTAAAGCTATTGTAGTTGTTTACAATTGACTTTCGAATTCGAGCAGAACTTGTTGAAATTCAAAATTTGAAGTTTCCTTAAAAACTTTGCTGATAAAATATTTTAATTAACTTTTTAGCAAATTAATTTGTAAAAACAAAAAGCTGAATTGCTTTAACACTCTAAAAGGTAACTGGCTGTAGTTAAGTGAGCGGGAAAACGTTTGGTTTAACGTTTATTAAATGTTCTTTGAGGTGCTCATCATAAGTATTTGCGCAAACATGTTTGCTCAGGATTAGGAAAAGCAGAATTTAATTTGGATTTGAGATATAATTCCTTGTCAAAAGCCATCAAGTAGTTTTTCTTAATGTAAAACCTTGTAAATAAAACTTAAATATTCTGCACTCAAAAATATAATTTGCAGGAGTGCTCAAATTTGTGACACTTAATAACATTTTGTCTTACTTACTTTGCATATTTATTTAGTTATTACAACAGTATGGAATTAAAGTCCACATTTCAGCTGGAAGTGTGTTGACTGACATTTCTGAACTACATTACGTTTCGTTGAAATTAAATAATGCTAACAGAGTAACGTCTTATACTAACGCATATTTATTAAGAACTTAAAAATCTGGAAGTAGAGCTTAATTTTTACGCGACCACAAAATTTTGAAAAAATACACAAGTAAACTATTACATACTCGAATATCACTGATTACTCTGTGAAGATAAATGTGATAATAATAAGTATTTTAGTTCAATAAATCAGGCATTGGATTTCTACAACTTGGTAACCTCTATCTACCAAATGTATTCGTAGTTCTCTAAAGTGGAATTTTTATTTATTACAACTTTTATAATTACACTTGAATACAGTAATATAAAAAATAACGACACAATATACTAATTTTTCAATAACCATTTTTCATAATTTGTTTTAAAATACTAACAAAACGCCATATTTGTAAACTTTGAATAGCAATATTTGTAAGCACTTAAGGACCCATTATTACATTACCCCAAACAGTGCTTATACGTTCATTAAACCCAGCCATTTCTAACCCAACAAGGTACTTCTCTTTCCATTCAAATAAGCAATCAATAATAAATCTATTAAAATATAATTTTATTTAAAAAACTTATACGTAATCCAATTGTTGGTCGCTTTGGTTATTAATTATGTAGAGCTTAAAACACGTTTTCGAAAATGTGCACTTTAAGCAAGTAATCAAGTATCATAAGAACTTGTCATGCAACAATAACCTGAATCGCCACGCCCTGTAAGCGTGGACAACACCAAGTAAGCTAAAGTTAAAAATGACACACTTAAAAAAATAGTGTGAAGTACCTTTTTTAAGACTACTCCATAACCATTGGATAAAGTCAAGCACTACCCAACAAAAATTTTAATCAACTAATTGTGTAATATAATTGGGTTCTTACGTATACATAACACCATTTAATAATGTTAAGTCGCCGCAAGCAACTCAAACTTTTAAAAGCTCAACGTCAAACTCATTTTACTTCTCACGACTTACATTTGATGGAAATTTATGGAATCATAATTTCACCACATGAAAACATAACAGCCCAACCAAAAATATCGTTAGCCAAACTAGCAAAACTGTTTTATTAAGAAATACATAAAAGCTTAGCTTAAATAATACATATTACTACAAATTAAATATAAGCGCACGTACGTCTATGCACAGCAATATTTCCATATAAGTGTGTGCTGTGTAGTATAACGTTTATAAAATGAACGGTAAAATAATTCAAATTTGTGCACTTCTTCTTATAAATAGTTACACAGCATTCACATCTTCAGATTTTCAGCCGTACTTACCTTTTACACAGTCTACTAACTATTTAATAAATATCGTACTTTCTACATCTAAGCAGCACATACCCGTTCAAAGTAACCACCAGTCGGAAAATCTGTGGAACACGTATACCATACACAACGTAACAAGCTTAAATTTGGATATATCTGACGACTATCTTAAAGCAAATAAAAATAGCATCACCATGAACACTGGATACTTTCAGCTGACGTCTAGACACACTAATAGTCAGATAGTTTTTTTGCTGTACACAAACGACAACTTATTAGAAACTGTTTACGCAATCAAAAAATCAGGTTTTGGGAATTCAGATCACGTGCTCTTTTTCAATCACATATCAAATTTAAACATTCAAAATCGATTTTTAATTACTAAATTTCTAAGATCACTGCCGCAATTCAAAATACACCCTTTTCATGCTGGTATAGTATTTTTTGATTTAAAACACAGTACTGTTTACACTTTGTGTTATTTTTGCAATTCTATTTTTGCTCAATTAATTCCACTCAAACCATCGTCATTCGAAAATTTGCAATATTCAGTTTTGTCCCTAAACTCAAACGGATATGGTCAAATTGTACCAGT
>JAQFZG010003162.1:0-14312 GCA_034695465.1 Entomobrya nicoleti | reverse complement strand
TCTCATTAACAAATTGATTCATAACGCACTGAATCCCAGTGGGCAACTGAGTGTTTTTTGTTAAAATGAATTCTATATTAAACTAATACTTGACTTTTGGTTGCTGGTTCTCCCACGAAAGACAAATCTTGTAAACAAAATTGTCTCTCTCTTACTTTATATCATTTGGTCATGTCAGAATAAAAAATATGTGGGTGAAAAGTTCACCGACCAGAATGTCACCAAAAAAGTTGTTTTTATTTAGATCCATCGTGAACTGCAAATAAACAATCTTAAATTAGTATTACTTCATGTTGTAATCTCATACAACTATATACGTACGTACTGACGTTTCATGAAGTGTCAACGGCAAAAATGAGCCCAGCTATTAAAAACAGTGTCAAGAAAATTTAGCATTAACTTGTTTAGGGTGGATTTTTATAGTATGAAATACTGATTTGCCATACTGGTATTTTTTTCCTACGCGGCGTGTACTTTTACTATCCACAATAAGTATAAATGTTTTTTTTATAATTAATAACAATATTGACTAACATGCAAGGTGAAGGGTCAGTAAAACATTCAATGTGTGACTGACATTGTCTCCAGTGCATGTCACAAATTAATATCAAACTGAAGACAACATTATATCGTTCATGCATTTTTACTTCACAGTAGTATATATACTCGATTTTGATATACATCAATACGTATGTCATGCAAGCCATCTTAATGATTTAACTACTAGTTTTAAATTTACGTTTGGTTTCGCAATTTAGAGATTGTTGAATATTTCTTTCTGGAAACTATATGCAGTTTCTTTGTAAGCTGTTAATAAGAATTTAATGGTAGAGAAATTAAAGTCTTAGTTTTTGATAGAGTAATATTTTTCAGATTTGTATCAAGTTTTTTAATACAAAACCAATGCAATATTTAAAGACATTCATGGTGTATTTTTCTATTTAATTAACTAGCATTTTTCTGCCATGCATAATTTATTTGCGATGATTAAAAATGTGTGGATGGAATTTAAAATAATTTAGTTATCTGTCTCGGTTTTACACAATAAATTTTACTTGAATAGTCAAAGTCAAAGTTAAATATTAGTTATTATCGTTTTTGAATAAAAACTAAAAATGGTATAACAGATTTAGAACACTTTACCTTCAGTGGCCAGGTCAGCAGCATTTCGTAATTGTATGAGATGTGTTGGTGTTGCACAATCAACTGGTTGCCTTTTTTCAATAAAATGCTTTAAGCTCAATATATTTCAAATACGCTTTTCAAAATGGAATGGAAATTTTTTATTAATAAAATAGTTTCATCTAAGCTACACCATAAAAATAAGACGTACTGAAATTACTTAATAGCATAAAAAATATTGCCCTATGATAAAAACTGTCAACATTATCCAGTTCAAGCTAGCTATATAATAAATGTAATATTTGTGCTGATTCTACTTCACTAACTCACTTCCTCATTATCAATAAGTGCATCGGAATAAAAAATGTTACATTTTTACATTGCTTCCCGTATCAGTTTTCTCATTTTATGTGCATAGTAAAGCAAGTAGCATCACCAACTCATACGCAAAATAAAACCTGGCATCTTTTTATGATTCAGCTTTACACTTTACGTTCATAAATATTTCTCATGGATGTGTTATTTGTGGTGCTTATGTTAGCGTGTAAAATTATAAACCGAATTTATTTAATGGTGTTAAAAGTTCGTTGGCATGCTATCTTTTTATTTTGATGAAATTAATAAATACATTGTCCCAATTCTCTTGACCCTAAGGCCAAAACATTTCTTCGATAATTTTATAATACGCAACGACAGCTAATATGCATGTGTGTACGTTGGGTTTAGCTTCAGTACAAAAACTGTTGTGTATAAATAGTCTCAAATGGCTAGGTTTATTTCCTCACTTATCGTTTTGCAACTGTCTGTTAATCATTAAGTTTTTAACGTGTAAAATATCTGAACATTTGGAATCATGAAAACTGCTATTTTTCTTGTTTACTTTGCCATCTTTGCTACGATGTTGTTGGGAATGGCTAAAAGTGAATCCAACAACTTTGGGATAACCCTTGGGAGATCAAAACAAACAGGAAGCGAAACACCTTTTCGGGTAACATTCTGCTTATAAAACTTTTTTCAATATTAAGGATCTCGAGTTTTTTCAAGTTAAAATATTAATGTGGAAATTTACTTGATTTACAGAAGGAATGGATGACTACTATGAATGTGAAGGTAATACAAATCAGCACAAAACTTAGCATCTCATAATATAAGCTCAAGTTTATATTAATACGAAAAAATGCATAGGTTCCTCCCACAAGGCGGTTTGCAATAAACTATTTTTGCCTGATAGTTAAAGTGATAGTTCAATTTGAATTACTATAAAACATCCAGTGGAGAGTGTTTTTAAAAATACCTTAACTTTAGAAATGCTTTATGTTATTTTTTGAAATAGATAACTTCAACACCCTAAATTTTGAGTTTAACTCACGTCTATTTATTAAAAGTATTTTAAGTGTCTTTATTAATTTTTTGCCCAATAATTCTACATATTTATTTAAATACTGAAAAATTGGAAGTTTTCATCTTTGTGGATTTTTTTTGGTGTGGTGTAGGACGTTTCCAGAAGAGCCGGTCCAAAGTGTGCTCGAGGATTCTACAGAACGTCAAATGGAGTCTGCCGGCTTTACAATCCAATGCTTCGTCGTATTTCCGACTACTAGGTTATTTTAGCAAATGTATGCCGTGCAAATTTACTTTAATTCATTCAATCCATAATAAGTTACTTTCTTTTAAAAGTCAGTTTTATTTTCTTTAAGACACAACTCCATTAAATGAGATGAAAGAATGACAAACTTTTTAATAAAATAAATATTTCCAAGTAAAAATTGTGTAAAATTAATTCTTGCCAGTTCTAAAGCCATTCACTGAACACGCTATGTAATATTTACAAATAATAGAACCAAAATTGTGTTGTTGTGCTTGTTATCTTTAAAATGCATTTCACTATTAGGAACGTAATCAACAATGCCTACATCACGCACACTTTTTGATTATATTTAAAACAATATCTTATCTGTTATTTGTGAAGACAATTATTGCAGAAAAAAAAATCTTGTATCCTGACATTATGATTAAGTTCAATGTCCAATTTAGCTTGTAAAATATATCATCAAATTTATTAAATTAAGGAAATTCGTGAAACAAGCTGCAAATCACTTACTATTAGGGAACATAAACTGGTTATTCTTTTGACATATTGAAAGCATAAAGTATTCGTACATATTTCGTAGATACATGTTGAAGTACGATACATTACTTCCTTTGTTCGTGCATGCATAAATTTAAAAAAATGAAGATCTTTGTAGACTATCAAGTGTCCAAACATTTTGCTTCTGCTTCCTACTCAGATTTTACCAACGTTATTATAATTCTACCTTAGATGTTTTGGTGTGCTTTATGATCACCCAAATTTTCAATAAATTATTCATATAAGCGTTGGGTATGAGCAAAGATGGCTTAAGATGTGCCAACAAGGTCTCGCGGCCCATCCCCCCCAAGCCCATTCCCCCCTAAGTGACATATTCCCCCCAAAACCACTTTCCCCCCAAGTCTAATCCCCCCAATACAATTCCCCCCCAAAACACTTTCAGCTTTTTTTAAATAAGGACTGAGATGACAATTTTATTTCAATATTCAACAGTAAAACCGCAACGTTCCTAAACAGTTAATTACATACAGAAAAAATGTAAACATAGGGACAAAAGTACCGGAAATCTTGTATCAATTTTTGCTATTACAATTTGTGTATTTTTATGAAAGTAATTGATAGATAATATCCAAAAAAATATTGTTAACTATCCAAAAATCAAAGGCTGAAGTAAAATATATATTATGATAGTACATGATTTAATAATTTGAGATGTTGGGATAATTGTAAATTAATTCTGAAAAAGATGACATAAACCGATAAAACGTTCGAGTAGATTCTAAACACTGGTTTCATTTGTGTTGACATATCACTAATTTATTTATTAAGTAATGCCAGTAAGGCGTCTTCCAAGTAAATAGTAACCACAAGTACTAAGCTTTGCATGTTTATTGCGTAAATACAATAATTCGAATGTGTGTATTTATTCCAGAATAAATGGGAGTTGTGGTACTTTTTCCGCCAGTGTTGGTACGAATAGTACGAAATATGCTTAAACCAAAATTATTTTAATTAAGACTTCTTATAACCAAACTACTTAGCACGTGTCTTAATTATAGGAAGTGGATGGGCGTGAATCCTGTCCACTAAACAAAATATTTCTTCGGCATTTTATTCATCTAATATAAAAAAGGGATACCGTCGCGATTCGCAGAAAAAAAAAGTTTGGTTAACTAGTAGTGAATTAATTTCCTCTATTACCGTTCTACAAGCTGATTCTAACAAACAACAGCAAAAAGTAGCCAAAAACTTGACCACTACAAATGATAGCAAAGTTTTGTATTGAAATTGTGTATTAAATAAATAATTAGCTAATGCTACCACAAAAAACAACCATATTTTGAGATAACTTTCACAATTTGCTGTATTTGTATTATGTCTATGTATTATCATAATTACTCAAGTAAATCACCCCAAACTGGTGGGACTTTTTCTAAAGTGATTTCAGTACTTGTAGTTAATTGAAATGTTAGGATACGTTTATAGAAAAATAAAATTGTTGCCAAATTTTTTGTAGTTTCCTTTACATTTTTGCCCAGCAAGAAAATCTCTGATTGTTTTGGGTAACATTATGCTCTATTTGGCAGAAAGGCTAATTATTGATTTTGTACGTACCTAGTCTTACAATTAGTCTGACATGGGTTTTACAGAGGTTTATAAGTTGACTCACCCAATATACTTGTTTGTATTCCAGTCACATTATTTATCAGTTCATTATGATAAACTTAATCAAGAATCATTTATCAGAAGCATCTGAAGTAACTCTTCTTGGATATTTAAGTTAAGAAAGCTCGAATTTAACAAAAAAAACACAACCTCAAACCATTCAAATATTTATAAAAATGGGATTTTTTCGACTTCACCTAAAAACCATAGCGCTTAGTTTATTTGTGATCTTAAGTATTGTCTCACTTATATTACAAGCACAATGCAATACAGAGTTTGCTAATTACAATGACGATGAGGATTATGACGCCCCAAATGGAACAGGTAAACCACGTTTTATCTAAATTTCCTGTTAATAATAAAATTCTATACAAGGTTTTGTAAAACAACATATTTCACCTTTACAGAACTAAACTTTACAGAAAAGATCTCTTGCGTTACCGGTCAGTTTCAGTGTAACCAAACGAGAAAGTGCTTACCAAGTTCGTACAGGTGTGATGGGGTTGGAGACTGTGGAAATGGAGATTTATCTGACGAGGATGGATGTGGTGGTTTGAATATGATATTCCATTTTTAAAATTATACTAGAACATGCTAGATTTAACTTTGGTTGATCGACTTAAGATAATTGTAAAAACATTGTAAATACGACGTCGTGTGGCTACGGTGAACTTCGGTGTTACAAAACGACAAAATGCATATTCATGGTTTTCCAGTTTAATGGGGAAAATGATCGCGGGGATGAAGATGTCTTTCTGAGGAAGTAAATTGTGGTAAAAACACTAACATAAGCTCAAACTCTTGTTTCGCATATTTTTTTCCTTTTCCAGCATTTCTTGAGAATAACACCAAAAAGTCTTTTAAAATCTAAACGGCAATAAATATTAATGAAAACTTTTGGACGTAGATTTTTTGTTACCACAAATCGAAGTGCAGAGGAAACGATTTACTGTATAAAATAAACAGGAAGTGTATCAACTCTACACACTTGTATGACAACAAAAATGATTGTGACGTAGAAAATCTTACTGAGGAAACCATTTGTGGTAATGCTTTGAAGACAAACTAAATATGTTATTTTTCAAGACAAGCCACCAAAATATTTCTCTTCCATTGTTTTGGTGTAAAGTCTTAAAATGTAGTATTTTAAGTGCGTTTTAAAACTATTGCCAAAATTGCATGCATCAGTAAGGTCGCCTTCACCAGACAATCGTTTTTGTTATCACATTTTTATGTGGAATTGATACACTTCCTTTTTATTTTACAAAGTAGCACGTCTCTTCCTTAGTACGTATCTGGGTGGGAACAAAAAATCTAAAACTACTTCCAGAAGTTTCATCCATCATTATTGTCGTTCATGTTTCAAAAGAGAATTTACTGTATTCTCAAGAAATGTTGTTAGAAAAGTTTAAAAAAAATTAATTGCGGAGAAACCGAGAGTTTAAGTTTTCGTGTTAAATTTACAGCAACCTATTTACGTCGTCATATCTTCATTACCGCAATTATTTTTACCATAAACCTGGTATACAATGGTTATGCGTTTTCTCGTTTTGTTATACCATAGCCACAAGAAGTCGTACCTGTAAATTTTGTTACATTTTTTTTTAAATTATCCTAAGTAGAGCAGTATGTTAAATTTTTCACGACTGGTCAAGAAAAAACTCTTAACAATAACATAATGTCTATAAACATAAACATTATTTCATTTTCGATTTAGCGGTCTGTCCCGAAAACGGCTTTCAATGCGAACACACGCCTAAATGCATACCACCCGAGTCAAGATGCAATGGTCGGTATGACTGTACAGACTTGTCAGACGAACTTGGTTGCGGTATTGACCTTTTATTATTCTATTACCTTTCAAATCAAAATTTGCATTTAAGTAAGCAATTAAAAGTTTGATGTACATTGAATACATATTTTTTAGTATGTACATCTTTGTTGGAATATTAACATTTTTTTGCTGTGGTTATGTGAAACGGCTAAGATTATACTTGTTTTAATAAAATCCTAATCAGTTTTGTCCATTATGAATTTTAATTACTTGATCTGTTTTGCTGTTTAGAATCATGCAAGCCAAATTCCTTTTATTGCAACACGACACCACATTGCGTACCACTGTCTTTGAAATGCGATGGTAAATGGGATTGTGTACTGAACGGCACGGATGAAAAAAATTGCGGTAATAATGAGTTGCAAAATTATCATTTTGCGGTGGCTTTTTATCACAGTTTTAACATTAAAATTTCTTAATTTAATCGTAAACATGTTGTGAATTGCAGAGTCCTGCTCTCATGTGGGATTTTTTTGCAATAAAACCAAAAACTGCATTTTTATAACTAAACGATGTGATGGACACTTTGACTGTGGGGGTGAGGATACATCTGACGAAGATAATTGCGGTTAGTGTAAAACATTGAAAAAGCCCTTTGTGCAGTATTAACGAGCTATGACAGCATCACAATGTGTTCTGTTATGATTCTTCAACTGTCACCACAACTTTTTTTTTACAAAAAGTGAATTTGTGAGCGCCACAAATAATTTCCCTGTAACGTCTTATCGCTTTATTGTCGATTACACTGCGCTCTGTAAGCTTGTACCTTTAGTTTTATTTAAAGCTGTATGTTTGTCAAATTAGTACGGTTTTAAGATCACTTACTAAAAAACTGTTCTCACTTGTAAAAAATAAAATTTTAATGGAAACTGAACGTACCAGCAGTTTAATTGACAATTTAACGATAAGATGTTTTCGGAAAATCATTCATGGCACTCATATGTCTTTTATACAATGACAACTGAAGTAAAACCTGAAGCTAATCAGATGGAAGTATATTCTTTTTTCTTAGAAACTTGTTTGTCAAACCAATTTCAATGCAAAACCTCTAAAAGATGTATATACAGTCGACAAAGATGCAATGGTGTTAAGGACTGTGGTGATGGGGACGATTCAGATGAAGAAAATTGTGGTGATTAAAAAACATTTGCAAAATTATTACTGATAGAAATATTTCTTCAATATCAATTACATACTATATTTTGAATACAAATATTTACAGGTTTGTGTTCACCATACGCATTTCAGTGCAACATTACTAAATCTTGCATACAATACGGGGAGAGATGTGATGGTAAAAACGACTGTGGACATGGGGATAATTCGGATGAAATAAATTGTGGTAATAGGGATAATAAGCTATGCAACTAAATAACTTAAAGCATTTGAATATTGTTAAGAATTAAAAAAATGGCTCTAGAGATAAGTCAAAGTTTTATTGTTTTTTTTCTCGCAGATGTGTGTCCTGGAGATGATGTTGAATATATTTGGAAGAATACAAGTATATGTTTGCCTCGAATAGCACGTTGTGATGGGATTACCCACTTTCCAGACAATTTGGATGAAGAAAACTGTGGTAAGTTTATTTTAACATTGACAAGGTATCACAAAACGTATTTTGTCAATCATATTCACCGTCGCACTAGGTCTAATCCAGGCATGAAAATTTTTAGTTAACTTTTTTGTACTTTTCTAGTAGAGTTTTTCATGGAGATTTCAAATATACCCTTATTTTTTCCAATTGTAATTTTTGACGGAGTTTTGACCGTTTAAAATTTATCGGAGACTTTTACCCAATTTTTTTCCAACGATACCTAACACAAGGGGTAACTAACTATCTGGTAAAAACTTGTTGTGATAGTTTGGCAGTTAGTATTTTTTAAACGAAGATTTCGAAAATTCGACCGTTAAATTTCAAACGGTCAAAACCCCGTCAAAAATTAGAATTGGAAAAAAATAAGGGTATATGGGGAATCTCCATGAAAAACTCTACTAGAAAAGTACAAAAAAGTTAACTAAAAATTTTCATGCCTGGATTAGACATAGTGCGTCGTTGCAAAAAAGGATTGTATCAGGATCTATGTATAGTGGTCATGCAGTCTGACTTGAATCAAGAAATATGACTCCAGTGTTATTTCAATATTAGTTGCTTGGTTTAAATCGATACCATAATCACAGTGTAAAATCAGCAAATGGCTTTGAAATTTTCAAAAAAAAATCTGAACAAAATTCATGAAAAAAACAAACAATTTACTTTGTATCCAAGGAAATATGGTAACTAATGTTAGTACAATAGAAAACTTCCAAAATACACCGATATAGGTTTGCCATCCACTTTGCAAAGGTTGTCGTGAACGCTTTGTTCTGCTGATTTTGATTGTATTAGTTTACATGCATTATTGTTTCAAATGGAATTTCGGTAGGAGTTAATTAAAAATTAAGGAATTATACTTTGTTTAATAACGTCTTCATAGAAACGTGTTCAAAAGGTTCTGTTCACTGTAAAACAACCAAATCGTGCACATCAATTCAGGGCTATAGTCTTTTCCCATTATTCTGCCCTGGTGACAAGGCAGCATTTCTAAAGACATGGGGTAAGTACTGAGGTGTATATAGAAACAAATTAGAACCCAATCTAAGAATAAATTCAAATTTGGTAAAAATTGCAATACTTTTTTAGATTCCATACATGTGAATGCTTTTCAGTGCAAACTCAGTAAACATTACGTCCATCAAGGGTTAAGATGTGATGGGTTTCCCGATTGTGGCCTCAACGACACATCTGATGAAGAAAACTGTGGTGAGTGGAAAATTTAGAGGAGAATATATTGGAACGTGTTGTATTTATTTGCCAAATTCCTTCCAGTTTTATCATAAACATGTATATTACAATGTACTGGAATATACCTTAAGTATTGTTACCAGAGGGGCAAGGTAAATTCAAAATCTAGGTTCCTTATCTCTTATTTTTGATCTGTAATTGACACAAGTCCATTAGATTGACATTTCTTTCGTCCCCATTATGACTGTTGTGACAGCAGTATTGTACATGCTAAAAGTGTTTCACAGGTAGAAATTCGAATATTTCTTAAGCGCATGAGAAAATACTTTAAAACAATCTCGTCGTCAGTCTTGCATGTATATGTCTACCGTGAAGTAGAACGTATAAAGTATATACGCATAAATGCAATGAAATTTGTGTGTGCTAGTCTAGATTTTTAGGTGATGGTCGTCCAAAAGAGTGTTAAGCACTTATAATAGATGATATATCGTGTAAATTTTTCTAAAAAAATCAATTTTCCCTGAATAACGGATCACAGGGACTATTGATTCATAAAAATCGTCCTAAGGGATGCTCCTACAAAATTTTAAATAAAAAAGATTCGTTTTTCAGGGACCAATAATTGCGTGCCTTTAAAAATATGACCTTATTAATTTTTGAATGAAGATGCATGCGTTTCGTGGGGTATCGGTGTGCCTGTACACCCTTATTTCTACTGCAGTAGGGCAAGGAAATGTCTACCGTATTTTCGTACGTGTGACGGAGTATACGACTGCGGAATTCCTGATTTTTCTGACGAGGAAAATTGTGTCTGATAAATAACTATTTGATTTCACATATTTAACAAATTATCCTATCATTAGTCTGCTTCATTCCATTTTACTTTCATATAGGGTGACTCAGTTTCATATACTGAAATCGGGTCATATACTCTGACACGAAATGCCACTAATATTACCTACATATTACAAAATTCAATCGGGACCGAACTTAAAATTGACAAGAAATATGAGTTGCTTGTAAGTCATGCCAGAAATGAGACAACTACGTATTACATTGTTTTGGAAATAAACAATGCTACAGTGGAGGACAGTGGGAATTACACGTTAAAAGTTACAGCCCAAGACGACAAAGGAGAAATAAGGACTTTCAACTTTTACTTCACTGTGATTGGTAAACAAAACTTACATTGGTACAAAAATTAATAACACATGAACTTTTTCTAAGAAAACATTTGATAATTTCTTTAGTAAGAAACGGTTTACCCACATTTCCGGAAATAACCTACACTAACTTACAAAACTCAACACTATCATTTACACCTGGCAAAATTTTGAAACTACTTTGCATCATCTCAAATAATACAAGAAATTTTCCAACGGAGTTTACTTGGAAATGGGTTTGTTTTGATTTTTAGAAAACATAAAATTTTAAATATCTATTTGTATAAAAAATATATTTATGTGCACGAATTGTGGTCAAATTTTATATGCTTTTTATTCAAATTTAAGCAAAACATTTCCATAAATGATTGGTACCCTACATTAAACTACTCATTTGACAACAATTTCCAAGAATTATTATTAGTAGCGGTTCCTATGGATAGACCAGGCAGGTTTACGTGCACAGCATCAAACTCAATTGGAAGTGTATCAGTTTATGCCGATATCGTTATTGAAATCTTGAGTATGTAAAGATATTAAGTTTAATAATATGTTTTAAGTATTCTGTTTGACGATAATTAAAAATCGTTTTGTTTGATTTTTAGACGCATCAGAAAATAGTCTACTAGGTCCTATAGGAGGTGCAATTAGCCTTTTTGTTATGGGTTGTTCTGTTTTAGGGGTTTGGTATAAGTGCAAACAGAAGGTAAGTTGAAAAAAGTATGACCCATGTTAAGCACTTATTAAGGGTTTATGCATATATTGTTTTTACCCGAAACAGCAATTAGATAGGACATTCGGCGGATTTACTGAGATGGAATTTTACAATGGCTGCCTTGAAAACCTAAACCCAAATATAAGCGTGAAGGAACAGGCAAGCTTACTACCATTTCAAAAGGACAAATGGGAGATTGCTCGAGAGAAAGTGGAACTAGGTAACCATACGCAAATTTGTTATCAGACATGTCATATTTATATCTTTCTATTGAAAAGGTGATCGCGCCGCAACAATCATCATCATCGCTCAAACTAAAGGGTATATAACATCACAATGTTAGTAGTGGTGTTCTAGTAATGCTCAATGTAGAGTTAAAAAATGTTGGAAAAGTAATGACATGGTGTAACTCTGAGCGTAGATTCTTAATCTGATATTAATTCTGAAATTTGAAATACTGCTTGGCCAGAAAAGGGCGGGAAATATCAGATATTGGAGTTTTGATAAGAAAATTAGTAACTATGCGCATTTTTAACCGTAGATTCTAAATGTGGTGTTAGTTTTTAAATTTGGAATACTACGTGTCCAGAAAGAGCGGAAAATGTCAGATATTGAAATTTTAGCTTAGAACATTTTAGTACGATGCCTTGGAGCAGTTTAGTGGGTTGGTTTGGAACAATTTAGGTAGTTGGTTAGGGGGGACATTATAGGTGGTTAGCTTGGAACATTTCACGGTTAGTTTAGATCAAAGCTCTTTTGGTATTAACATATATGGGTAACGTGGTTCGATCTAAATGTATGTGATTTTTATGTTCATGTTTGTTAGTTGATTTGGCATTTTAGATATTAAACGGCTACAACGGCAAAGCATTAGCTTGCCGCCTAATTTTTTCTATTCAGCTAATAACATAGAGTTAAATTTTTAGGCACTCCTTTAGGATCTGGTGCATTTGGTTTGGTTCTTAAAGCTCAGCTACTTGAAACAGAAGAAAGTTACGATGGGGAATCTATTGCAGTAGCGGTAAAAACTGTCAAAGCTTGTGCAGATGAAAGTCAATTTAAAGCGTTGGTTATGGAATTAAAAGTTATGGCTAACTTGGGAAAACATTTAAACATTGTTAACTTAATTGGAGCATGCACTGAGAATTTTACGAAAACAAGTAACATCAATATATGCACATAATATCAATATTTAAACGTAAAATCAGTTTTCTGTAATTACATTTATTATTATTTTAGGGGAGCTGCTGATCGTAATGGAATTCTGCAAGTATGGTAGCTTACTAAGCTACGTGCTCGACAACAGAAACTCGTTCATAAATCAACTTGACTCGGAAACTGATCAAATCGATCTATCATCTTGTGGCTCGGAAGAATGTAAGAAAGGAACATTAGTGGAGCAATCAAAGGATCAAATGACAGTTGATTTGCAGGATTTGAATGAAACACCATCGGATTATTACAAAGGAGATTACCAGATGCAACAAATAACGTCAATAACAACATCTGATTTGTTAAGTTGGGCTTTTCAGATTGCCAAAGGGATGGAATATTTATCTTCAATAATGGTTTGACCAAAATGTATGCATATTCAAATAACTATAATGAGGTTCCTTGGGCAAATGTAATTTTCGTATATGTATAATTGATTATTACTTAAATTAGATTCTTCACGGAGATTTGGCAACACGAAATATTCTTTTTGCTGACAACAAAATTGCTAAAATTTGTGACTTTGGTTACGCCAGAGAGACATTCCAAAATTACGACTATCAAAAGGATACTAAGGTATAAATTTACAAACACTTAACATTTTTTAAATATCACTTTTGTATATTTTATTCGATAATCTTTTAATTTAAGGGACAATTGTTACCCATAAAATGGATGGCAATCGAGTCACTTTACCATGGAGTCTTTTCCTCGAAATCAGACTGCTGGTCTTACGGCATCCTTCTTTGGGAACTATTTACCCTCGGAAACAAACCCTATCCTGGTAGCCCCATTACATTATAAGATTTGAAATAGCATAGCACAAAAATAAATTAAACTTTGTTTGATCTATAGGCTTACAAGCAGGGGAAGAGTTTTTTCAAAAATTAAGTGACGGCTACAGATTGGAAAAACCGTTGAACGCACCAATATCTGTGTATCAAATTATGATGGAATGTTGGAAAGAGGAGCCTTCAGAACGACCAACATTTTCCCAAATATCAAGTTTATTACTACATAATATGCCTGAGGTTGAACAGAAACGTATTGTTGAAATGGTTGATGTTTACACAACCTTAAATGAAGTAGATACTGTTACACCTGGACAAACTGAATCGATGGATTTAGTGTCTTCATTTGATAACCAAGTGCCAAGCTCACAATATGGTCCTGAGCCAACGTGCTCAATTTCAGTGAACAGTAGTAAAGCTAACCCAGAGGTTAAATTTTCTTTTTTTCGCTCATCAACGTCAAGTGGGGTAAAGTTGAAAAAGTATTGAATCCAGATTGGAATAATCCGAGAAGCTCATTTTAAAAAAGCTTTGAAAACACCTTTCGTTAGAAACATTTCTGTTAGTTTCTTTAACATGAAAAAAAGTTATGCTGTACATTTTCTAAATATGGTTGTATACTTTTTAAATAATCAATTTTAGGGTTTCACAACAATGACCACAATTTTGCACTAGTTTTAATTAAATTTTATGTAGTACGAATATGCATACACATATGATACCTTAACATTTCAATTATAAGCAAGTAATCAAATCCAAAAGTTTTGTGAAAGCTTGCAAGCTTGCGCATGGATGCAAATAATACCGCGATCAAATTGTTCAAATAATTGGTAAAATATTATAATAATTACTTTTTGACAAATAAATATTTTTTCTGGTTGGTTTTACCAAAAACAAGATAAGCCCATATATGTAGCATACATATTTATGCATGGTAAA
>JAQFZG010003161.1:0-14312 GCA_034695465.1 Entomobrya nicoleti | reverse complement strand
CCCAGCGAAACTAGTAGCCAATAAATTTCCTAACAATTTTAAGTTAGAAATGTAAATGTGTGCACAATTTTTATTTGTCTTTATCACACATCTCATAACCAATCAAGTGAAGTATGTTTTGTTTATTTATTTGTATGTTTTGTGTTTTCACATCGGAATATGCCTTTAGGTCCATTTGACTAGCAGGTAGAAACTGAGAATGCTATGGTGAAAGCTGCATACCCTCAACTGTTGCTACCTTTCTCCTAGTCTGCAGTTGGCTTTTAGTCGAGCAGCAGGAAGGTATGTACAAAGTGCTGGTCTCATTCCACCCCATTTCCCCCTCAATTTGAATAAAAAGCCTAAATGCTATGTGTTTTTTAACCAGCTTGCTTACAAAACATAAGTACAATAATTATAAGTAACATTTTATTCTGTAACACAAGTTAATATGAATACCTTTAAATGGTGGAATTGCTCTTAGAGCTGGAAGTTGTAAGCATCTCAAACAATTGTACGAAAAACCGACGGAATGAATAAAATGGAAAAAAACGCTTTTATAAAGGATACGAACGTGTCAAACATGTGGGTCATGTCATGTCATTATAAATTGTCTGTTAGCTGTGCGCACATACCGTGTAAGGTTGGAATACCTTAATACTTAAGATAAACAAAGATTCATTTAATGAACGAAACAGTGAGTTGATTTGCATTGATTTTTCATCTACGTTTCAAGGTCACAATAGAAAACCTGTCAAATAAAACAAAAAACTTAACATATTAGTTATTCTATGTAAACTCTTTCATTTCAAAAATGAATGCTTGTGTAAGATCAGTGTCACATATGCATATATATGATCTGTATAACATGTGCAAAATGATGAGTTCCCAGCTGTGCTAAGCACTAGAAATGTTTTAAATTATAAGTTTCATGAGGGAATTGAAACCATTTTAGGTGCCACTGACAATATCTAAATTACTTTTGAAATGTAACGAGATACTTACGTTCCATATTTAGTGATAAACTAATATTTCTTTAGAATGCACTCAACTGATTATGTTTAAACATTTAGACTCCCTTGTTCCGTTCACAAATAAAAACATCATGCTCCGCACATCAAAATATGCCGAATTTGATGGTCTTTCTTTGGCCGCAAGAATCTCACTTCACCCCTCATGTGCATATAGGTCCTTCCGTCTTGAAAGCTGGCGAGCATGTAGGATATGTCAGCATTTTGTCTGATGTGTACATAGGACATGCCGTAAATGATCCGTCGAAATGTAGATTTAAAATTAGATATAAGATAAACACTATAAAATAAAAAAGCAAATAATACATGTACTTTTAGTTTGCTTAGTAAGCCACATATCTAATGTAGCCAAAAACCGTTCTTTAAGTAGTAAACTTTAAAAAAAAGTTGAATTTATGGAATTCCTCAGCTTTATCAGCCTAATTTTCAATATCTGACGAAAACATCATCTTGTTCAAGAAGTTCATGAGCAGCTTTGTACACAAAGTAAGTTAAAACCTAGAATTGGTTTTTTCATAAACCACAATACGCGATAGTGAAGTATAAGTTATCATATAAGGTTCTGGGTAAATCATTTGTTTACACATAAGTATACAATATTTTCGTAACAATATTTAATCCTAAAAGTTCCTTATTGTACGCTTAAGACATTATTTACAAGACGTGTTTTCACTCCTATACGTCGCACCTATTGAGCGTCTCTCCAATTCTAAATAATGCAACAAGTGCTTTCCTGTACTTTTGACATGTAACGGAAAATAAAGTTACATTAATACCAAGATTGACCAGAAACAAAATATCCAAAACCTCCGACAACGGCATGTAATATGATTAGAGAAAATCCTTTCCCATTATACCAGAGAGAAGAGCAAACACACCGGAAGGAAGCTCAGCGATCAGAAAGAACAGACAATTGGCTGCAATTGCCTTAACTGATATCGAAGTAAACCGCATCTCATTGATAAAGTTTCCGACAGTTCTTGGTGGGGATACTTTAATGAATGTATTTTCAGTAGATTTCCCAAAAATCTTCTTTTTACGTTTCTTCACAGAGAGTAATTTGCAGATAAGCAGGATGCTCAGAGCAGCCACAACCAAGCATGGTGTTAATTTGGCGAATACGCTGAAATGATTAATACAATGGTATATTAAATGAAATATTTAAATCTTTTGTTTATGTTTATGCATATTTAGTATTGCCTGGAGTGGAGTAAAATGGTTAAGAGCAACTTATTTTTGAACTTCAGCTCTCGCTGGTAAATACCAGTGCAGTGGAGGATCAGTAGCGGAATTCCGCCACATAATAAAATAAATAAGTTAGCCTTAAATTAACACGTAAATGTTAAAATTAAGTAGTAAATTTACCCCTTGTTAGATTTTTTGGCTTTTTACACTATAAAATCCAGAATATGTTGGACTTTAAGCATATGACCGCAAATATATTTCATATTTTAAAAAATGCATGAAAAAGTCCAAAAACTATACATATATATTTTAGCGCAGAAAAATTACTCCTGGAGTCAAATTATAACATGGAAAATTTCTGCGACCATGTTCTAAAAGTCCAAACTTTTCTGGATTTATATTGTAAAAGCAAAAAATCTACTGTGGGGTAAATGTACTACTTAATTTTAAACATTTACGTGTTGATTTGGGCTAAATTATTTATTTTTTATTTTATTTTATTATGTAGCGGAATTCCGCTACATGGTGGCGGAATTCCGTTACATTGTAGCATTATTCCACTACAATGTAGCGGAATTCCGCTACTGATCCTCCACTGCAGTGAGCATTAAAGCCATTAATGTATAGAATAAATACAAAATCTTCTTTCGATTAGACAACAAATCTTAATCGTATTATATTTTACCTGGATTACCATACCTTTAAAATATTTAGCGTGACGACCACGCCATGCAATTAATATTTTATATGAAAATAATTACTGATGTTTGAAATTGAAAATAATTAATTAATTAATGAAACTAAAGGCAGTTTGTTAATTATCGAAGATAAATTAATGAGAAACTACACGTACAACGTACAAATATTGAATTGTTTCTACTCAGGAAATCCAAAAGAAGGAATTTTACCTTCGAAAGGAAAGGAAGAAGAGGGTTTTTTACTTTCTCTGCGAGCTTTGTGGAATAGGTTTTTATGACGACTGGAATGTTTTCTTTCGATAATTTTAATTTGTGATAAAAGTGCTAAAATCGGCATTTTACTCCAGGTGAGGATTTAAAAAAGAAGAGACATTTGTTTATATTTACACTCGCAGTTCCCAAATACTACTAGGATTAAAAAAATTCTGAAGAAAGAAAGCAATATTTTTACGTTAAACCATAGAATCCTACCTGTAGAACCAAAATGTCAACTGCTCAAGTAATGCAAAGGAATCTATCTTGATGTCCACAATATATTTCTTGGTTTCCGGGGTACTCTTATTAGCACGGCATTCGATGTTGCGATTTGTTTCCACTGTTGTGACATTGGGCTCGATAAGTTTGAAAGGAGAATTCTTGATGGCACTATGTTCCACTTGCGATATTGACAATCCAAGAAACATGGGAATGCCAATAATTAGCGGAGATATAAAAGCCATTCCAATGGCCAATTTAGCTCGTTGCTGGGTGGCCCACACTTTTCCGTCAAGCTTCATAGATATGAGTAGCCTCCAAGTTGTAAGTATTATCGTCAAAAGTGTTGCAGCTGTGCGACAGATCTATATTACGAAATGGAAGAATAATATTTTTAGTGAACGTGTTCATTTGAAAAGATATTTTTTTAATTGGGAGAAATAGTCATAGAAGCAGTTATCAGCTTCTAAGAAAAGTATTGCATGTATTGCACCAAATCTCAAAGGAGTACTTATGAAACGTTCATAGCTTTTATATAATCTTTGATGTGTTGACGGCGCAGAAAATTATGTGTAAATTATATTTATTTTAGCCAATTTCTCAATATAAAAGCAGCGCATTGTCATGGCGTTTTTGATCAGAAAATGTTTGTCCGTCGTCAAGCCGTTGAACACGATACCTCAAAAACGCTTTGACGAATTTCGCCCTATGAATGCTCGAATTTCGGATGTAGAAGGTAGCATTTTAAGTGCATGGGTTATGTGACATTTCATTCTGAAACGCTTTGCATGTTCAACAATAATGGTCATCGTCTATGCGTCTCGTCCAATTGTTTCAGATACGCTGGTATGATGACGAGTATAGTGCATTTATTGTTGCTGTGATGAGAAGTTATTAGAAAGACGGTACGGCATTACTTTTAATATTACTCGAGCGGGTAATGTGTTTCGCCTGATGCGGATCGGGTAATTTAGATCGGATTGTGTGGATCGGGGAGCATTTTGTATTTTACATGCAACCAAAAAGCAACTCTTCGCAGCATGAATTGAAGCCGTGATCCACCAGATGGAGTATGCGCCATAATCACCACGCTGTGGTGATATTGAGGTGTCATGCACCAGTATGCCCCATTGACCAGACCCGGCATTTAACCGTAAAAACGCGTCGAACTTCGGAAGTTACCATTCCATCCATAAGCAAAGCAGCAGAAGTAAGCGAGCAAGATCCTACTCGCATTATCATTCTCACAATTCACCATTATATCTTTCATTTTCTCTGTAATGTGTGTCTCTAATCTCTTTCTAATAAATATTTACTTAACCTTACTATAATTAGCCGATTAATCTGCCCCCAGGAGTGCTGGTGGTGTGCAAATTCCCGCGCCGCTCAAGACAGCAATATCAAGCAGCAGATGTGACCTGTGACGACTCTGGTATACAAGGCCTTCACATAAAGCTTTGCTTTAAACGGAAACAAGAGGAACAACAGCAGCTCAAAAAGCCATCAACGCCTTCACCAGCAAAAACCAGGAAGAACAACACTGTTCTCATCAACGTAGGAGCCCAGACACTACTTTCACTGACGACAACCATCAACAGTTCCAACTGTCACATAAAGTGTTTTCGTGATACTGGCTTCGAAGTCAAAGCCAAAAGCCACGACGACTTCAGGCTACATCCGCTCTATCACCCTACAAAATTGACGATGTAGGAGCCAACAGCATTTCCCTGAGTTGGCACATTTTCAGGTCAACTAGAGCATCACGGACGCACATACTCCACAACAGCTGGTGTGTTCCAACACGTCAGCACTCCACTGGTCAGCTTATCCGGATGCAAGTCGTTAGGATTGGTACCAGAAAACTGGCCCAAATGCCAGCCAGCCATCCCAGAAGCCGGCTCTACATCCATATGACAAGTTTCACCTCCATCCTCGAGTTTCGGTCTATACAAAATTCCTTAACGGAAGCAGACCGCCGTACCAGAAACTGAAGATAGCTCTTATCGCCTTTTCCAGCCAGGCACCGACATCATGGCCCAAAATCCTCGCACTCGTCGATGGAATCAAGCGACTACAATCGTGGAGGTTCATCCAGCTACCTCCTCCAGACAAATGAAGGAAGGCTTCTCCGAAGACATCGTCGCCTCCTCCGTCCCTACCATTCTCACATTTTACAATTCACTCTTTCATTTTCTCTGCGATGTATGTCTCTAATCTCTTTCTTATAAATATTTACTTAACCTAACTATAATTAGCTAACTGCTATCACTTTGAACCTTTTATTCGTCACGATCCGCATCACATACATCGTGATCATATAGGTATATCTTAAGAAGTTTAGCGTGTAAACTCTTTTTTATATTTAAAAATCAGTGTAGTAGATGCATGCAGTTGAACATGTATTCATGGTTGTGAGGTTTTGAAGTATTCAGTGGGTAAGTCCAGAATGTATTTACGGATTTGGACCAAACTTGAGTCAGAGATTCTTAGTGTCATGGTTTACTTTACCACAACGTTTGAACAACAAAGGTCGATGGTGTCAAATGTTGTGGTCTATAAACTTGTCAGAAGTATCACATTATGTCCCCAAACATGAATCCAAATGACCTTAAATAACCCCACCCAGAATTCCGAATGAACCAACACGTAATTCCAAATCAACCCACACATAATTTTCGATGACCCCACACATAATTCCGAATTACCCCACAAATGATTCCGAATGACCTGACGTGACCCCAAATAATACCGACTGCTGCTGAATGTGATGCCGGCTTACTACTTCTTCTTCTTCAATTACAATTGCTGGGCAATACTTTCAATTCTCTGACTTATATTTAAAGTAAAATTTCAGTTTCGTAGAATAACAGAAATCATAACTGTTCTACGGCTCAAAATAAAGAAAACCAGTGCCTCGTTTGAAATGAAATCGCTTTCTCCACCTACAACTGTACTTTGTTTTGATCGACTTTGGAAATGATGTTTGATAAATTTACATTATGGATTATCAATGAGGGATCACATGTATGCATGTATCCCTGAAAATCCCAAATGAATGAATCAAATAAAAAAAATCACTTTTAAACTTGTCGCAACACGTTTGACCGAATAAATATTTTTCAGATACGTCGATTGACCAAATGACAAAAATATGCATACGTCGTCTGGCCAAGTTTAATATAAATGAAGCACGACAATTAGCCATATATTTTCCAAACTATGATGAGTTTCAAAATGTCAATGAAAACGTGTCGTGTTTAACAAAGTTACGAATTAAATTACAATCAACTCTATCACAAGCGACTTTATCGACAAATATACAACATATTTCAAAACCTAAATTCTGAAATATTACTGACTCATAAATTATGAGTAACCTGGAGTTTATTGAAGGGCAATATGTTTAGGCTCCGACGTTATAAAAGTTGAGATCCAAAATACGTTTTGTACCCATATTATAGTCCCCAATGAATCCCTTGTTTTGCCAAGCATTTGGTTTTTGAAAACCAATAAAATACAAAAATATAAACTTGAGTGTTTCCAAACCTGAGAAAAAATGAAGTAGACCAGAGTGAATATCGCCAGTGAAAACGTCATTGGATGTATGCCGTTAGCTGGGACAAGCATAAACTTCACACTAACAAATAGTATGTATTCCAATATGTTGAGCAAATCCGCCACTGCTAGTGCATTACATTACATTACATTGTGTGCGCAATCGTGGCTTGGTCAAAGTCCATAAGTTGACCATGTTTACGATACAACCAAGTGAACAAACAATTAAACTTGTGATACAATGAATTTTTTTGTACCAAACTCCAAAATCCTTTAAACAGTCAAAATAGCCTGCTTCTTGTTGTAAATCAGTGGTGGCAAAAAAATCACCTGCGGTTCCAAACACGCCAAAATACCGATCCCAAATGATCAACATTTTGACATTAGGCTCTACCAGCAGTAAATTTTTCAAGAAATCTCTTGTTTTCCCCAGTAAGAAAAATAATTTTATGTTTGCTGATCCAGTTGTGTGATCAAAGAATTGTTCATAGTTGCACAATTATAAGAAAAGTGCCAAAAGTTTTTCGACTATTTTCGGTATTTATACTCCTAGCAAACTTTTCAACGGAATCACAAAATTTCCGTTCAGCATAACACCCTTGTACACTTGCACAAAAGTACAAATTATCTTTTTATATTCAACAATATGAACATGCGTCAGCATAACACCCTTGTAACCTACAGAGGGCATCCTTTGAATTCAAACAAACAAAATACTTCTTCAAAATTAAGAGATACTATGAGGCAATTACTAGACACTACAAATAGTGTCAATACACTTACTAGTACAAGTACCTACGAATCCGAATATGAAAGAAGGTTCGACCAAGGTGAACTTGCTAACATCAGACTATTATACGGAAAATAACTACTGCTTCTTGCAACGTGATGGGTTTTATTTTATTAAAAATCTAAAAAGGCTACAAGTTCACTTGTAGTAATTTCATAACGTCACTTCAAAGAGGTTATATGTATATATGCTCATCGAGAAGACTTTCACATTTAATTCTCAATTAACTTGTCTTCCCAAGTAGAAGGTATGAATCCATCCTGCGATCATGAAGCAATAATGACATAAATTAAAAACTGTTGTTTGTTCACCATTATTGCGTGAAATATGTTACATGCCTCTGATGACAAAATATGATACGTTTTGCTGACATTTGAAATTTGCTAACAATCCAACTTGCCAACACGACATTTTGCTAACATTACGTTTTGCTAACATTACCATTTGCCAACAATGCAATATGCTAACATTGAAGTCCATATTTCTTAAACATCTAACTCTAGTTTATATAGTTGGGCTTGCCTTAATACAACCTAAATCTCGTTTCAATATGGCTCAGTTGGTTGAAAACCAACCTAACTCTTGCCACGATATGGTTCAGCTGATTGGTTTAGGTTGATATCAAACCCGACTTTAGCTAAGTGATGGTTCAATTGGTGAAGTCGGGTTGAAATTCAACCCGACTTTAGCTACGTGATGGTTCAATTGGTTAGGGTGAAGTCGGGTTAAAATTCAACCCGACTTTAGCTACGTTCAATACAAGGCTAGCCTTTACATAGTTCGGTATATTTTGCTCATATATTTGTCAACATCTTGCATTGTTGGCAAGTTGCAGTGTTGGCATCTCGATTGCTGGCAAATTTTAATGTTAGCAAAAGGTCTTGCTGGAAAGTTGGATTGTTAGCAAATTTTGCATGTTAGCAAGGGGCCTAGACCCGAGCGGAGATAGACTAATAACATGAGGCAGTGAATGCACCAGTAAAATAGATTCAAATCAGTGCAAAGAAAATAGAGGTTACGCCAAAAGTGTTAACTTAAACTTAGAGCCTAGATGCCTATAATTCAGTATGCTTTTCAAACGAATATATTTTAAGGAGATAAGAGGTTGCGCAAATATACAATTCGTTTAATTGGTGTTTTTGCTTGCAACGAGTCATTTTAAGGTTTCTAAATGACAAACACAAACGACTTCATCTAAGAAAAGCTCTGAAGTCCACAAAACATATGTTCATACATTGGGCACATGCGAGTATAAAATGAAATTAAATGTATATTACGTAGGGCGTTCCAAAAGTATCGAAACAAAGCAATTTTCATATCTCCAACCGTGATGTTGATCCATTGACCAGATTTTGGAAGGATAATATTGCCAAAGGTCTAACTTTAAATATGCAAAAGGTTTTTCTTCTAGTTGTCCAAATGTAGAATTGACGGGTCAGCAAAACAAAAGAAATTTTAAAACCAGCGAAAAAATTAGCTTGAGAGCGCAAAATTTAATTTTGTGAAAATCACGCCTTTCGCCATTTCCAAAGTATTACTTTTTTAGACAAATAATGGAGCACCTATGTTTAAGGAATAAATATTGCAATTGAGGCATTGAGTTTATTTTATTTGGCGCAAATATGGAATTTATGTCAATTAAAAAAACCAAATGTTTTCTTCCGACCAACCATTAATGCCGACTCGTTACTCCCAATTAGAATGAACTAGATGAAAATGCTTTGGCGTGTCTACCAATATCAAGTTTATAGACCAACATCCTTCAGAGATATAGAAATATTAATTTTGTCGGACACATATGAATTTACCTACGTATATGTGACATATACATGTGGTATAAAGATGTCAAAGTAATTAGTGGAAGACCGAAGCTTAAAAATGAACTCTTTACTAAAAGTACAGAGGTTTATTGGCCACGAAGGCCAGAGCAGAAGTAAATCGGAGGCGGACATATACACAAGTATAAGTACAAAGATCAAATACAATGAGAATAATCTTGATTGGATATCAAGACAGACCCTATAGACATTTATGATTAATAGATAACTACAGATTATTATATATATCTTTTGCTTCTTTACTGCAGACCTTTCTTACTCTCTGTAGACTTTACCCTAATTATCCATTACGACAAGTTCCTAGGGATTGACTTACAGAGTATGGCTAGTCCATATCTAAACTACTACTTAACTATGGCCAAGTGGCTGGGACAGTCAGAGAGGATTCAATTAGCATCGCTGCCGCTCCGTTTCTGGGATGCGAGCCTTCACCCACTACACCTATTTTTTGGTTAGAGGTCGGTATATACCTCCTTGCCACCTCCTTTCACCCTTTAAACTGCCCCACAGGCCTTGAGTGATTAGCAACACCTCAGAAAAACTACTACCCCCACCGGGAATCAAAGCCCACGGTCATCACTCACGTCGGAATCTCTGACCCCTAGACCCGACTGCCTGCCTATTATATTAAAAAGGTATTCTGAATACCCAACAAAATGCTTTCACATTGCGAACTCGGCTATTGGAAGTAATATTTTATATTAAAAGTCAGGGAAAACGTCATAACAGTGTCTTTTAAGAAGCACAAATCATCTATACAAGTAAGATGTTGAAAAAATCGATCATCAGCATCAAAATTATATGGTTATTTTGTATGATGAATCATTCCAGCTTTGTGAAACATAAACTGTAGTGTATTCAAAAGCATGTGATGGTGCTCAGAACAGTTTTGATCCATTCAAATTTTTCTATGATATTGATTTGCCTATTTATGCCAGGATATACGTAAGTATTATCGGAATTTCCTATATTGCATAGTAAGTGGTTTAGTCAATAGTCGTAGAATATTGCTGTGTTATCAGCGAAACAAACGAATGCTACTATTTGTTTTGCTTAATAAAGTTTTATTTGAATCCCTTTTCTTTGCCAATCTTTGGACATCGTTCTTCTGGATTACAAGCAATACTTTTAGTATAAAACATAAAGCATAAAACTAAAGTGCAGTATACAAAGTCTAGCTCAACCCAGAATATCGGTAGCTAGATGTTTTTGCAGAGAAAGTAGTACAGGTGGGTGGGATTGCAAGCCATTTCTTGTTTATACATTTTATTTAAGTTAAACTAAATCTATTGTTTTTTAACCCCATATTATACAATTTGCTCAAAAGTATCAGATATGTAAAATCAGATGACAGGTTCTACATTAAAATGGTATTCAATGAAAAGTCAAGTGTAAAAAAATTAAATCAACAATTATCAACATTTGTATTATGAAAATTGTGTTTTCTGCTGTGTATCCTCTAGAATCCAACAGAGAAACTAGCTAACGTGTAAATACTGATAAAACTATACTTCAGGATCCACAAACATTGCAACTGGCTGCTTATAAATGTCAGCATGTCAGCTTTGAAGCGAAGTTTAGTCGGAACGCTATGCTATACCATCTATTGTGAAGGAAACGAACTAGAAAAGCAACGAACAAAGAGACACAAAGACTGCATCAACACTTTCACCGTTATGATATATGTGGAGAATTGCAAGTTTCCATCAAAACTTTTGCCGATTTTGTATTACATCTTTGCAAGTACACTTTTTGTGTTCTGGAATTTGATTTGTTATCGTATGAATATATAAGATTATACTAAAATAACCTTTTAGGAATAAAATACTTTCACTGCAGAAAACATCCTACAAAAGATAAGTTGAACTGACAGACCAAATATTGCGGCTGAGTACCATTGGTACAATTGTACTGAAGCCTTTCTTCCTCTGTGACATGGTTAAGAGGTGACAAAATTATACTTCAATTTGAAATGAATGATAAGTAAATTTAGAAAAAAATACACGAATGACATGTGCATACATTTTTCTTTAATATTATCCGATACATTTTAGGCACATATTTATAGTACAAGGGAAAACATCTGACAAGTAAAGTTGAAATACAATTCCTTTGAAAAGCTTCCAACACGAGGTTCTCCCTCGCTGTTTGCGAAGTGAATGTTTCCATTGACTCATATAATGTACTTGTACAATGAATGAATGAACCCAAATTTAGTACTGATGCAAAAAATTGAACATCCTTCAGCCTTCACAAATTTGTGTCTTCTTGCGTTTTCTGTAAAAAAATTAATGTGAACTGCGTTCCAGTACAAATTGTCTGCTGTGTTCTTGTACGAAAAGTGTGTTGTAATTAGTTATAAAAAAGTTCAGTTTGCAAATTATTCTAGTACAAATTCTGTGTTTAATAATGAAAACTTTTTGTAAAACCTCTAAAATAGGAAAAGTTCTCAAAGTGAACGTTTACTAGTGTTAAATACGTAGGTTTCTATAAATATCGATTTTCAATTTATTTACTACACAATTGATTGCGTAATACTGACTTTGCAAAAACATAATATGCAAAAATAGTAACTTCTAACCACGAATCCTCGCTATGGTACATATGTTTACGACTTTACTGTGTGATGGTCTCCCTTTTTCTTAGTTGCTTTTTAGACACAAAATGGTTCAAGTGGAAAGTATCGAGAACAAAAGCCATTGCTTCTGTACTAGAAAAAGTCACGGTATACGCTCACCTGGTGAAAGTTTTAGTCTACTACGCAACGACAATGCAAAACCAGAGAAATAGCGAAAGGGTGTCTTCGCATTGTCATATATCGTTTTGTTTAACAATTATTTTATGTATCAAACGTATCAATCTGTGTGAAAATACAAAAAAAGCGGATGAACATATTAGATGTTTTACAATCTTTTTAGTTTGCTTAGTTTTGATGTGAAAACTCCTTACTATGCAGCATATTTACTACAAGTTTTCGATCATATTTGTATTTAAAACCAAATCAATTCCTGATCTTGTCAAAATTATATTAGCAAATATATTATATAAGTCAGAACAGCATATCAACGATTAAAGTGTTCAACACATGGAATGATTTGACAATAGTTTTTGTTCGTCTAATGTGAGATAGGTAGATTGTTTGCTAAACTTGAAATGAAAAGAAAAAAAATTAACGACATTACCGTCAATGACATCGCTAACTCCATCAACATTTTAGGCATTTTTAAAAGAAATATTTGTAGAGATGCGGCGAGTGTTTCAAAAGAAACGAGTACTTTATTCATTCAAACCGCATTCAATTTTTTTTATAAAATATTCATCAGGAGCAATGAGACAAAAAAGCTGAAAGCCCACAAAGCCCACTTGCATTGTTGCAATATTTGAACTAATTTCCAATCTAATTTCCATTTTCTCGCTATACCTTATCATTCACTCATCGTGATGTAACAAATGCTTGATAGTATATTGTCACAATTTACAATAGATGGGAAATTCGAGAATAAGGGTATCGTCATATTTTGTGTAAATCCAAATTCGATAGTAATAATTTAATTAGATGAATAGAACGAAAAGACATAAATTCCGGATGCACTGATTTACAAAAACTTTTAGCTTTGAATTTCTAAATTCAATTCAATTTCACAAAAGGAGCAAAAGCGCTGATGCTTTCATGACTAATGCAATCAGGTTTCCAGTTTTACATGGAAGTTCGTTTTTTCTTGAAAGCTATGGGAAAATAGAAATAAAGCTTATAAAAATGCAAATTGTCTTGCTAACAAGACCGGTTCTGAGCATTTTGAGTGCCATTTACTCAACTTGTGCTTACCTTATGCCAAACTACGTTACTTGCCTACTTTACCTTTACTTACAAGCTGTGAACGTTCCTTGTGTGACATATAATGTTTGAGAACCGTCGTTCCAACTTTCAGTCCCAGCTAGTCTTTCACCGAAGGAGGAACACGCTCGTTAGTTCCTTCCTGCCCTACTCCGTATTTTAGCCTTATGTATATTTGAAATGCATAAGTAACAATTGGTTGCATACTTGTCAATGAAAATATTCAGTTGCAAGTTTATGATTTTGTTTTCATTCTATCCATAATATCCCGTATATATAGGTATCTATGTATATAAAACACCTTGCCACGCCAGTTTTATGAAAGTCGACTGATACCAATGCAGAACGGAGAGTGAAATGACAACACGAACGTGTTTAACAAGCTTGTGAATAAACCATCTTAACGAAAGAGCACCAATTCCACAAGTAAAGTTTGTTAAGGAAATGCTTCGTTGAAAACCATTGGATACTAATATCTACTAATACATGTCGTCACTGGCTTACTTCAGTTTTTATAAAAGACACACTCCAAAGAGTCTGTATATTATACTTAGGTAGTTTTATGCTTGTTAGATTTTTCCCCAAATACACAGTGAAGCTTGGCTTCTTACGCACGTAGTCAGCTCCCAAAGCAGCTCATTAAAAAATAGGGCTTATCAGATCAATTTGAGACAAATCAATGAAGCGAGAATGTATGGGACACAAATGCCGTAGACTCATTTTCTGGTGGCCCATCTAATCCACAACGTTCACTCCGATAGAAATCTTTTAAACCAAAGTTAATAATAATAATTATATTTGGAAAAAATGTAGAAAATCCCATGACCGCTATACAATGCAGTGTAATATTTGTCGCAAAATGTACTCATTCGTATGTCTTAGATAACCCTTTTTTCCAGGTGTGGGAACCTAGCGGTAGAGGTGTGA
>JAQFZG010003160.1:0-14313 GCA_034695465.1 Entomobrya nicoleti | reverse complement strand
CACATGTACAAGCCAAATCACACCACACCGCCACCACCGCAGCGTCACCATAGAAATAATAGTACAATTTACGACAGCAATTACTAATGCTCAAAAATGTATTGGAGGAACTAGTAATTCCATAATATCACGACAAGTAGAACCCAAGTTCGTAGTTATGTGCTTAACAGACAAATAGTCCATAATTTTCAATTATGTAAATTACAATCGCAAATAAAAAAGTTTGCTACTAGAATTGTCTCCAAAACAAAAATTCACCAGTTTGCATGCACATAATTTGAAAAAAAAATCAACACCATTACCAGGGTTAGGTGTTTTAATCCTCTAATGTACATAAATATACCATAATAACATCATTGAGTACGGATCAAATACATCAATAAATAAGATTCTTCTTAAATTTGCATTACATAGAAATTTTCCTGAAAACTGCGCACAATTAAATGTAATTCATGGTCGCACTTTATATTTATTTAGTTTTATTTTATACTAGAAGGGCCAGAGATTACATCGGCTTCGCCGAAGAAGAAATTTTGGGGCATATGATGTAGAATCTTTAAAATCATGTTTAATATTTTTAAATTTAATCTAAGTGCATTAACATTCAATAAGTTTGTCAAAGTTTCTCGCACTCCCCTCCAACCATGTCACGCTTTTACAACATTACAGGATATGCTCTGACCACCTGTCCGCCTAAATGGATGGCATACTTATTAAATGATCCTAAGTCGAAGAACAAATAGTTGATGTCGGTGAGTCAATCAGGGGCTAAACTACGAGGGAAGCAGAGGGAAGTCGCCTCCCTGGCCGGGCCCCGAAGGGGCCGGACCGGATTTACTGGTGATTGAACTTTAAAAATCAGTTCGTATAAGGAAAAATAACACCATGTGGAATCGTGCAAAATGTTTCAAAGTAACATTTTATCAAAAATGTTTACAAATTGCACGTCTTTAAATAATTTTTTAAAAAACCCGTCATTAAATCGGAATACTTCAGGATATACATTGTTTCATTTGTCCTATGGACTATTGATTCAAATGTTTTGAAACTTACACCATTTATCGATTTGCTTAACACTTAAGTTCGAAATAAGATTTATGCATGATTTTTACCTGCAAAATTTACAACCAAATTTATTTTATGTTTCGTTTGAATTTATACTCCAATGATAGCAATTATTTTGAATAACAAATATTTATTACGGGTAAAAAATAAACGATTTAAACTTGTAACTTTAAAACCACTTTAGTTTTTTCCACGAAGACATTTCCCCAACAACCTGTATTTTCTAATGGAAAACGTTCATGTGTGCATTTAAAAATTTAATCACCCAATGGAAAATGTAAAACTCAAAAAACACAGCATGCATACTTTTAGAATAAGAAGTAACTAGAAATATTTAAAAGAATTCTTTAAATATTTTCTGACCTTGGAATCAACTTACATGGGGGACGCTGATATGCTATTTTGAGCAGCATATACTAGATTTATGTCTAACAAATTTAAATTGGACTTGTGTCTCTTCATATTTATTAACGCACGTAGAGTGTTTCTAGGATTAGTGTGTGAGTGGGAGTAAAAGTCTGTCCGTCTGTGTTTCCGTCTGTCTGTCTTTCTGTGTACACGATATCTCGAATACGCTTCATCCGATTATCATGAAACTTCGTATACAAGTTTATATGGTCAATGGGAAGAACCCTATTGATTTTGAGCCAAATCATTTGACCGTTACCGGAGTGACGGCCAATTAACGGTCACATGCTTTTTAAATAAGGGAAAATTATTATTGTACCAATCGACGGATTAGAGTAATTTGATCAAACTTTGTCAAATGACCATGGTCTAAAACTCGACAGTTTTGGAGATATACGTGTTTTAATTTTTTGTGTATGTTTTTTGTAGTTTTATGATATATCTTTTGTGTTTTGTATTTGTGTATCGTTTATATTTCCCGGCACAGCCGGCGCCGTTTATAGTTGTCTACGTGCGTTGTCTGTCACAGGTGTTTTACCTGTTTTATTTATATTATAGAAATCAAGATTAGATAAGATCAGAGAACGTGTGTTAGACCCAAGGTGCTTGGACACCTGTACCTAATAACTGAGGAAAAACATGTCATTCAGTCAAACATTTTTAGATTTTTAAAGAAAGTTCATTCGATTTCTTTAGATGTTGCATTTTAATTTTAAAGATAGTGTTAAATTTCCGGAAGGTGTGAGTGCGTTATCAAATAGAGTATATGCAATTACAACGAAGCGGATGTCATTGAACGTTGACTCCGACTGATTTTTAATTAAATTGTGTAGAAGCCTAAGCGCAAGACTTTATGTAGGCGAGCGTCGGTAGACTTGATTTTAACTGCGTTACAATTTTCATTAGTGATTTCCATTAAAGCCACTAAAGCTAAAACTAATTTGATGTCCACATATTGCTATTATGGTGTTGAAAAACATGGTGTAAAAAGAGACTTTTAAGGGGCATTTGAGGTTTAATGAGCAATAGACAGCATTTATTTGTCTATCTATGGCCCAAAAATTTCTATATACCTTTATTCATCACGAATAAAAACATTCACATACTTACTTATTATAATTTAAAATATAACAAAAATTCGACAACACACTTTTCTTTAGTTATGCTTTATCTATCTTTGGTATTTAGGAATTAAAAGAAATCTTTAGGCAAATGAAACGTATTTATTTCTTAGCTTTTAATCAATGCCAATTTCATAGCTAGACGCAAAGAAAACTTAAAAAGTACTACAGGAGTTAGCCTATCGAAATAATTTGAATGCAAAAATCGTATTTTCAAAGGAACTAAAGTACGAAAATACTTTCTTAGCAATTTAGTACCTCCAACATATTTCACACCATTCATACTTTGAATTTTTACCAATTTGGTTCTACTCTTCGCCAACACTTTTCTAAATGTCCACAAAGTAGCTAAACTTATTTTATTCAACATAGCCGCAAAATGGAAACATACCAATATTGCAATTACACCAACGCTTAGTAAATTTAGAAAAACTGCAGCAGACTTAAAACTAATACTTTGTGAAGTTGACATTAATACGAAAGCAGAACCAGAGAAGCACACAATGCAGTTTAATATTTGAACAGGAATTAGTAATCGACGATGAATGTTGTTGTAGCTTATACAAAGGAGTTGCACCTGACGGTAATATTTCACAAATTCGTGTAGATCGTCGTATGACTTTGCAAACACTAAACTTCGTTTCAAAAGTTTCAAGGAATTACTCAGACAAAAAGTAGGAATAAGAAGACTTGACAACGTGTTTAAAATACCCCCATTTGTTGAAGTACGTAGCAAGGTGTAATGAAATAAAAACAAAAAAGGACGTTTTATCATTTCGATTAATACAATAACCGGTAAACTATTCAAATGACTTTCAAACAGATTCAAAATTGATGACGGAACCAAATTCCACGAAACGCTTGGAAATAAAGCACATGAGAAACCATGAATAAACCCATGATTCCGTAAGGCCATCCGATATAACTTTGATGCAATCTTTACAAATCGTGTTGAAGTATTGTCTTTCTTAAGGTAGTCAAGTTGATAATTCAAAGTATTTAAAAAACTCACAAAGTTTTCCTCCAATTTAATTAACTGGTTAAAAAACAAACAAAAACTATCAACACATGATTTATGAAACAACGTTGTTAGAAATATAGATATTCCAAAGTAAACAAAGAACAGGATAACGCAGTGGCTAAAAAATGACATTGTGTCGAAATGTAGTCTGGCAATGCCAACAAGAGTAAGTATGGTTAACAAAATACACTGAATTTTCCAGTCGCGTTGTAGAAATTTATAGCTAGGGTAAAATTGGTAAATGTTGGTTTCCTTGTCAATAGAAACTTGATATGGACATTTGAATTGAAAGAGGTTCCATTTCTCAACGACTTTGCGATTATGTTGTAGTTCGAGCACAACACCCGTTTGTATCAGCATTTTGAGTTTTTCACAAGAATATTCAACAAAACAGTAAGTTAGATGTCTTTTTTAAATGTAGCGTATATTTCTGCAGTTGTCGTTATGAAGACCGAAACAGAAAAATATGCTGTTAAGAATTAATGGAACTGTTCTATCAAACGTGTCTCGAATTTAACAATTGCGGCAGGAAAACCAACTGTTTTTCATTTCACGTAAACATATTATCAATTCAGGCTAAAACGTCAGTTTATTGTACGATAATATGAGAAAATTTGATGGCATCAAGGTTTTTCAGCATAAAAGTATAATTGCTCGGTTAAGAGTAAACACGAAATATTATCGTTTATTTTATGCATGTGTTAGCGTTCTCAAGAGCCAACATAATTGTGAATGGTTTGCTTTGCTGTCTGTTAATGTCACTAATACCTTTTTTGGTTGAGTCGATTTTCTGAGAAAAGTATTTCCTGCATGCGATAAAACACTAAATAATTTAGAGCAAGAACGCTCAAATAGGTTTGCAAGTAGATCAGAATGTTAAACACATGTATGGCAACGCTAACCTTTCAAAACGTGGCATGGTTTTAAGGCACCATTTACGTAAACAGTTTAATTATTAACTTAAGGATGTAAGCGTAGTTATGTTTTGCAAAATGTAAAGCTGATGATAAAACAAAATGTAGCCTAACTTTTAGTGGTGTCTTGGTTTGTTCAGAAAATCGAAACAGGTAAAATATTTCAAAATATTTTAGCACAATTTTGGTAGCCGAGTAAAAATAGATGTATATTTAATACAGCAGATAGACATTTGTTTGACAAATACTGTCTTTTGGCATTCTGAAAACTTTATTTGATGAATTATATTAACAAAACCAAACATAATTTTGACTAATCCCGTGTAAATGTTCATACAACATTGTGAGTAAAGGCATATTTAGCAAATTAAACAATGTCACATTATTGTTATTTCGGGTGAATGATTTAAATGCCAACTAGCTAATAAATAAACTGGAATAAATTCATGTCTTATCATATGGAACACTCTTGTTCTACAACCTACATAATGTTGTGCCTTTATTTGTTACGGAATATAAACATAATTAAAATATTTTCAGACAGTTTAATAGTGCTCATTTGTTAGGTCACTTATGTAAGTAATATATAATATAATATAATATCATACTCATAATTTTAGTTCAAACTGATGATAGCTTTATTTATTGATTATTTCACATAAAAAAGTTAATTGTAGCCAAAGATTTTAACATTAAAGGTACTTGAAATTAGATTTTTTAAATGAATTTTACTTATTTTTATAATGACAGCAGCCTATACAAGATTTGTGAAATCGATAATTATTCATTCCTAAATATACAAAAAGTTTGAACTGCTTTATAACGACATAATTTCGTGATTTTAAGATAATTGAGTGTCAAAACATAACGGTAAACTTAATATTACATTATTGCCCTTTACCAACAACACGTTATGCAAGAAGCTGTTAAAAAAATCGTACGTAAATGTTTTTACACAGCTAGACATATTTTTTGCAAGAAAGCACCGAGATCGCTATCCTGTTTATATTCGGAAAAGTACTAAAATATTCAAGATACACTTTTTGGAAAATATTTGTAGCAATTTTTTACGTGTTTGCCAGTGAGTTCAGTTAAACAAATATAAACACAAGCGTTGGTTGCTAAATATGTTTAAACCTAAAAAGATATGGTTTCAAAAATAACCCATTTGAATATTTTAGGCGCGGCACGCTGATTCTACTTTTAGACTTAATTTCAAACGAAAAGCATAACCAAGTGGTCATTGTGACAAAATAAAATCAATTTATTGATATATCTTTTTGTAAATCAATCCCTTTTAGAAAAATGTTTTGATGTTAATTTTTTGCATCCGTTCTTTACGGCTTTCAGTCATACTATTCCAATATATGATTTTTTAAAATAATGCAAGATTAGTGGAAAATCAATAGCATTTTGAGATCAAATGAAAAAAATCAATGTATACCGGAGTCCCAGTGGTTTATTTATTTATTTCCTTGTCAAATATTTAAACTTCGGACGTAACATGGCAAGTATAGCTATATTCGGTTTACTCGTATTATTAGTAGGGTTGTCCGAAATAAATGTCGGGAGTTTTTGTGCTCCGACATAAATGACATGACATTTATGGCATTTATGTCGTATATGTCCACCTGTGACAACCTAATTTTTTTCGTGTCATTTTGACATAAAAAATAATTGTCAAATACGACTTTTATAGCATTTTCGACAAATAAGTCAAAAAACTAAACAAATCAAACTTTCAACAAATGGCGGGACTTATTCGCTCAATTACATGAACAAATGACTCTATAAAAAGACTTTTGGTGAATACATTAGTTCTAGTTTGAAACATTTTTCACGAAATGAAGCACAACACTGACAATTTTGTTCAAAATTTAATTCTTCCAAGTAAATTTTACCCCAAAAACAACATAATATGTGTACTTGACATTTTTGACATAAATCGTTAAATTATTTTTGTGTCATTTAGACATTTATGACATTTGTCTAGGTGGACATTTAAAGCATTTATGACATTGGACAACCCTAATTATTAGTATATATATTTTCCAGTCCATATTTTGTAGTTTTACTATTTATTATTATTATTTGAAAAATAACCCAGTAAACCTATCGCTCAAGCAACGCAAGTTGAATAGCAAGCCTAGCTGAAAACTTCAGGAACACCAAAGGAGTTACCCTATCCAAATAATTTGAGTGAAGAAACCGAATTTTCAATGGGATAATTGACCTTACTGTTTTTCGCAGAATTTTAACCTCACTCTTGGCCATGTCACTATGTGGCAGCTTTCTTTTAAAATGCAATATTAACGATTTACTTTGTTTATTAATATTTGCTGCAAATCGTAAGCATCCAAGTATTAAACTGAAGCAAATTCCAGCCAAATTAGAAAATATGATCAGTGCGGTAACGTCCAACTGGTTAAATCGAGTCGTAATCACAAACATTGGTACACATAAGCACACAATTGCCGAAAATACTATTAAAGGAATTAGAATAGTTCTGTGAGTATTGTTATAAGAAATACAGAGTATATGCGCTTGCTGATATAGTTTCAAATAAGTGGTTACACATCTAGAAGAATTGCACATTTGCAACTTCCGGGATATATGTGTTAGGGATTTACTTAAACAAAACGTGGGAATAAGTATATGTAACAAAACATTGATAGAGGAAACATTAGTGTATATCCTTAATGTGATGTATAGATAAACAAACAATAAAATCTGTGTTAAAAATTTATATCCCAAAAATTGTGTACAAAAATTCAACACGAAATTTGGTACAATATTCCATGAAACATCCGGATTAAGTGCACACGACAAAGAATATAAGATGCTGTGATTTAGTAAAGCTATTGTAAATGCTCTAGTAGTCCAAATTACAATTTTAGTTGTTTTCTGGTTTTTCCAGAACAAAACTTCGCCGTTGCTCAGATTTAAGCCGTTAAAGTTTTCAAAACTTATTAACAAATTCATAAACTTACACCAACTGACAGCTTTGTGTTTGTGAAAGTATTCACTTATTATGTATAAAGTTGCAAAATGTGCAATGAACAAGCAAGTAATTCGATCTGAGATTGACCTGCTCTCGTAAATTGCACGGAGGGTTCCCAGAAGCGATGCTAGTATAAGTACTACACAGAAATATAACCAATGACTATTTAAATATGAAGGATTTACTGAAAACTTGTGGATTTTTGATGTCGAATTCGTTGTTAATCGAAATGGATAACTTAAAGGTAGTACATTCCAAAGATTGACTACAAAAAGTAGACGTTTTATTTCAGGAATTAGATTGGTGGCTAGCAACATATTTTTGGAACTAGAAAATACGTCGACTAATGCTGGTCAAGTCAAGGATGGAAATGGTTTTATAAGTTTTTGACGTCAACTGTAAAGCTTCTGTCTGGAGATATAATAGCCTGAGTTAGTTCGTTAACATTTAAATAGCTTTTAATTATTACTCAGCCATTGAGCACTTTTCCAGTATAATACCTTGTTCATGATATCGGCTGTAGTTAATGTTTAATAATTCGCGTGATACTCTTAAGCAAAAATGTTTATTGCGCATTTGCTTGATGGTCAGCATGGTCAATAATTTCTTTAATTTTACGGACATTCTAAGTAATACTTTCCACGTTTTTTTGTATCAAAAAGTCGCTTATACAAGTTTCGATACGTACGTACTAATCAACCAGTTTTTGCCGAACTTTAAAAATTGAAAAGCCTTTTATCTGACACACATTCTATAACACATATGCCTTAATGGCAATTATAATGCTATATTTTTAGCGTATTGAATCAAGCACTGATATATATATCTGTCACGGTCGGAGACACTTGGAACCATTATATTCTGCCGAATAATAATTATTAAGGATTGGACATTTACATGGTAGTTATATTAAACATTGTTAATTATATACATGTACTAGTTTATTTGGAACTTTGAAATGGCAAATCTATGCTATAAGTAATATCTGATCTAAAAAATGATAATTCTGAAACTCGATAGTTTTGTATATGAGCATTCTCGATAAAAGTCCACTCTAAATTATTGATGACATCTTTGCAAAACATTTGGACACATCAAAAGTATGCTTATTAAATATTAATCAGAGATCTATAAGCAGCTACGAACAAGAACTAGAGTTGTCGAATAAAGTAAGCAATTAAGAATTTAGGTAATACGACATCAAACACGAAAAAAGTCGGTAAATATAATTGGGCTAAAGTCCTTGTGTTAAATATATTCGTGCACAGAGATATGATGCATCTATGATATGACAAACAGTTGACCTTTAACTATTTAACTGTTCTGCTCTGACATAACCACGTTTAACGATAATAAGTATGTCAAGATTTTTTGCAAACACATAACTTCTCATAATTTTGACAAAAGTTTGTACTTTCAACATTAGTTAAGTGAAAGAAATTGTGTTGCAAATGTGATCTAGAATTAAATCTATTACCAATGTATGTATTTAAGCTTCCCAAGAATATATAAAACATGTTATTGACCACTTAAGAATATAATCACGACTACCGAGCATCCTTGCATCAAAGCTTCGTATGTCCGTGTGCAAAAAAGGCTGCACTGGTCGTCGTGTATCAATCGTCTCATATATGTATATACATGATTTGGTATTTATGGTGAAAGTGGCTACGTTAAAAATAGAATAAAAACAATTTAAAGCATACGTCATATATTAAAAAAATGCTTGCTTCCTAAATTGTACGTATGTTTAACTCAAATAAACTTGTTTCAATTCAATATTAACGTCAGCTGGAGGGCCAATCGAACAGAAAATTTGAACAACACTAACGGTGTTAAACGATCAAAATAGTTTGAATGTAAAAATTGAATTTTGAGGCAACATAAAGAACGAATATATTTTCGTATAAACTTTTGTTGAGTCAACTCGTTTGCGCAATCAGCCAGTTTTATAGACAACACATTCAAGTCATAACACAGTAAACAAGTTTTAAATAAGCCTATTGTCGAATCACTTATTTTGTATAGTTGAGCAGCAAAATAAAATGAAATTAGTATGCATGTAACACCAACAGCAAATAAGTTTACAAAAATGAGAACCGCAGTAAAGTTCATTTTGGTAGATACTGATATTAAAATAAATGCTGATCCCGACATACACATGATACTAGCAATTATAACAACTGGACACAAGAGTTTCCGATGTATACAGTTATAGGAGATTACAATTAACTGAATTTCTCGATAGGTTTTTAAACATTCAAGTAAGCATTTAGTTGTACGTATCCGCTTTAACTTTAGTTGCATTTGTTTTAAACAAGTTGTGAGGCAAAACGTTGGAATAAAAATATTAATCATGTTATTTGTAATTGGAGCATCTGCGTAAACCTTAATTGAAATATAGTTATAAACAAAAATTACAACACTTTTGAAAATGAGAAGTGGTAGATGCAAATAGTATTCTGAAATTGTAGGAATTGGACTTAAAACAAATGAGGGCAATAAATTCCAAGGTACTTCGGGATCAATTGCAGATGTCAAGGCATGCACAATCGTGTGTATTCTTAGGGCATACGCATAAAAATTCAAAATTACTTTTACTAAACGACGAGTAGACTTGCTATGTTTTAACGTTGAACTTGATTTAGATATATTCACCATTCGAACTTCGAGTTTAATCAATTGATTTAGAAAATTGCCAAATTGGTTGCCCTGATGTTTATGAAAACACACTGTTATAAAAAATATGATAGCAAAGTAGATACCGAAAAATAACACAAACCGGTCCAGTGTTGAGTTGCTTTCAAATACTGCTTTTATAGTAGCTAATATTCCGGTGTATAAAAGTATAAAGCAGTAAAAGGTCCAATCTCTTTGTAAAAACGTTGAATCGACAGAAATGTTGTAAATTCCGGATTCCTTTTGAATGTCCACTTTGTAGGGATATTTTAAAGGAATCAGGTTCCAAACTTGAATGGTTTTGAAAACTTTTTGCAAATCAAAAATAAGGCCTGTGGAGATTAACATGGTTGCTTCTTGGAAGTATTAAAACATCAACTGGAGAACTATCGAATGTTCGATGCTTGAGTATTGAGCGCAAAGAATTCAATATTTGACACAAAAAAGCTTAGCGAGGTACGTCAGAGAACAATGCAAATTACCATTTATTATCTCAGTAAAGCCTTTTTTGGATTGCTGAATTTTTGATGAAAGATTTAATCACAAAAATGCGATGGGAAAAATCCTGTAAATAATTTTTGGAGGCGTTGGACTCATCGAACATTTGAATGTCTAGTTGCTCTGTCCATTTAGAACCATAAATATAATAGTGCTCTTAAAAATCAATACTTGTCGTGAATTTTTTTTGGTGGACTTATATAAAAATTGCAGAACTTCTGCATATTTTGAACAATAAAAAGTGTTATTCATTTTAAAAGTATCCAAATATAGGAATACGTTGAATAATTTCAATTTTCGATGTAGCATTTTAATATACAATCCAATTGGATGTTTCACTGATTCAATCCGACCAGAAAATTTTCCAATAACCGTATCGGAAACGAAACACTAGTTTAAGTTCACTTTGGGTTGTGGTTCATTAAAGGCTTAAAAATACCGAGAGACATTTTTTCCTATTCTATCCTAAAAATTCTGTTATTTTTTTACAGGAATAAATAACAAAAGAGCTCAGTTTTCTATTCGTAAATGAAAGGTTTATGAATAAATACTTCAAATATTCTCAAAAGCGACTCGCTTTGTATTTAAATTTTATTTTTATTTATGGCAAAGGTAGCAAAAATCAATAATAGCTTCTTGCAAGCATGTAATTTGTCCATATTACGGTTCGTTGGTTTTGCAAAACTGAACAAAGTCTTATAAATGACTGGGGATTAAAAGTGGACGTTAAAACTAAACCAACAATTTAGAAATTTAATTACGGCTAGCTTTATACAGATCAGTACGATAGCTCAGATAAACCATATTAGATATATTGTATTGATTTCATTTTGCTTTACAGTACTTCGAGGTCTAATTTATTTATTAGTATTCACTGAAGACTTCAGATGGTTCCTTAAAATATTAGCTTACCAATCGACTTGAGCACAATCTAAGTTACTTGTAAATATTAAGTAAGGAAATTTGAAAATCCAACCAATTTATTTATGTCGATGACAATTTAATAGCAGCTTTATTCAAAAATCGGTAGATGTTTTTATTAGGTATATTGTAAATAAATTATCTAATACTACATAAAAACAGAATGATATGAATGCAACAACGCATTTGTTATTAGTTAGTCCAGAATACTGAGAACATAATAGATTGTTTGAAAATAGTTTTTAGTGGAAAGTGATTGTAAAATGATAAAAAATATTTAGGTTTGACAATTATTGAACCCATTTAGAATTGATTTACAAAATTGATTATTTTATATTTTCTGAGGACAAAATGAACAAAAACCCTAGCACGTTAGAAAGCAAACATTTAGACACAGTTATGACAATGTAAGTAAATAAACATTCCATGTTTAATGTTTCTTACTTAATCGTTTATTTTGATGCGGTGGAAAGCCAAGTTTGGTTTATTTACAGATTATGCAAAGCAAACGTTTGTTTTCATTTCGTAAACTTAAGAAACATATCATAATATCGTATAATATTTACTTATCAAGCAATATTAATTGTACCAAAAGATCTACAGAGAACTTCAAAAACACGATTGGACTTAACTTATCAAAAAAGTTTCCCAAAAACTGAATCCTCAATGGTTTAGTCATACGCAAATACATTTTAAATACTCTCCCATTAAATCCCACACTAAATAACACAAGTTTTCTTTTAAACTGAAAAATAATCGATTCACAATTATCATTAAACTGTGCAGCAAAATGAAAGCAACCTAAAATGAGACATATTGCAACACTAGTTGCATTACTAAAAATTAATGTTGCAGTTAAATCTAGTTGACTTAACCATGTTACAACAATAAAACCTGGTATACTAAAGCAACAAACTGCTGAAAATATTTCTCCTGGCAATAAAGTGTTCTGGTGTATCGCATTGTACATATTACATAACAGTTGCACTTGTCTATACATTTGAAAACTTTGTAATATTCCATCAAATCGAAATTTTGCATTGGTGAGCTGTATTTGTACAGATTTTAGACAAGCTTGAATACAAAATGTGGGAATTAGTGTGCTTAACAATATGATATATGCAGCTAAGTTAACCATTAGCTTCATTGTAATGTACGAATACATAAAAATAAAAATCGTGATAACTATTTTGCTAATAATATTGCATCCTGTGTCATTATCGCAAAATAAATTTAGAAATGAATTTGGCATAATACTCCATGGTACTGTTGGATCGTATGCACAAGATAATGAGTATAGCACACTGTGTGAAAATAATGAAACCTTTCCCAGTTTTGTAATCCATGTAACAAATGTCCTTGCCTTGTCGTACTTCCATTTATATCGGTCCTCGAGGTTGTTTTCTTTGCAATTATTTTCAAAGATTATTAATTGCTGCAAAAATTTGCAGAAATTTGTAGCCTCCAACTTTTGAAAACAGACAGTGGCTGCGTAGTATACGCCAAAGTAAGGAAAGAATGAAGTAGTGATTTGATCGAAAATCGATTTACTTTCTGTTTGCGCTCTGAATGTTCCTATGAAAAATGCGAGAATTAGTACGATGCATTGGTAAACCCAGTGGTGTTTAAGGAATTTTCTATTTGCAGAAAACTGGTGGAGTTGAAGCTCTGAATGGAACGTTATTTGGATTGGATACTGGAACGGGAGAAAGTTCCAGTGGTTTATCATGTATAAAAGATGTTTTAGCTCGATAATGAGATTGGTAGAAAGCAACATTGTGGTTTTGAGTTGAAAACCGTTGAATAACGGATAAGTAATGTTTTTGAAAAAGCAATGGTAAATAGGTGAAAAATGATTTTCGGAAATAAATATATTCTAAAATATTCGAACCCGTCTAAGAAAATTAAATTAACTTTGGGAAATATTCACAGACAACTAACCAGAAAATACTTATGACCCAAAGTGTTCTATTAAACTAGCTTAAAATAGCTTATCATACACTGGAAATGTGAAGCTTTTATCGTCAGATCTTTTACATGTTTTATATAAACTAGTGTTAAATTAAACTGTCAGAAAGAATCAGGTACATGGACTGAAATTATAGTTATAAACTCAAACAAAAATTTGAGGACAAGATTAACTTATTGATTTCGTAATTCCTAGTCTGCTACAGCTAGTTTAGTTTTAAGACTGGGATGGTAAATTATATTTCAAAAAACATATGTTAAAGGTAAATTAGTAACTATTGCTTATCTTGTAAAAACATTTATTTAAGGAATAGTGGACTAGTTTTCTTCAACAAGTTGTACTATCACCTAAAAATTTGGTATTTAAATCAAATCGTTATCAAGAACATGACATACGTCTGAAATTTTCTAGGTTAAAATTGTTTTAAATGACAATTGAATACGACTTGGATTTTCTAATATGTAATATCTTTTATCTTGGAGCCAATTTTCAGATGTTTGACAACGATATACATATAGTAGTTATTCAATTCTTTTACTTGTATTTAATTGCCTCTCTTAAAAAATCATAAATTCCAACATTGGATAAATTTCTCGACAATACATGTGTAAAAGTAGTTTATTAAATACCGAATTGCAGTGGAGGATCAGCAGCGTATTTACGCTACCATGGTAGCACAAATACGCTACCATGGTAGCACAAATACGCTACCATGG
>JAQFZG010003159.1:0-14316 GCA_034695465.1 Entomobrya nicoleti | reverse complement strand
TATTCCTGGAGTCAATTTAAAAAATGGAAAATATTTGCGGGCATATTCTGGAAGTCCAAAAAATTCTGCAATTTATAAAGTAAAAAGCAAAAAAGTCTACCGTGGGCAAAATTTACTACGTAATTTTAAACATTTACGTGTTAATTTAATGCTAAATTTATTTAAATAATTTATTTTTTATTTTGTAGCGGAATTCCGCTACTGATCCTCCACTGCAGATTAGATGTTTCGAAATAAAAAGTATATTAATTTCAGTATTTTTTCCATGATTTGTTGAAAACATCTGCTGTATTAGTTTAATAGTTTAAAGCAAAGAAATGCGGAAATCAAAACTGGCAGTTAAAGTCTAATAAATTGAAATCGTATTCGGTCACTTTGATTGGTCAAAATGATCACTAAACTGTTGGGACTTCGACGATGTACCTTTAACAAGTAGTGTCTAATTGGTTTAAAGCTTTTGAGTGAATTTTGTCTTCTCTAAGTACAGTTCTGTTCGAATAATCGGTGTTTATGCATTGTTGATGTTATCCAGATTAATTTGCAGGGTAGAAGTTTCGAAAATAGCAAAACATCTTAATTTCGGCACTTCTTTCATGAATTATGGAACCGGCTGCTGTAATAATTTAATAACCTAAAGAAAAGAAAATGTGGAAAGCGAAATTAATAAATAAAGTCTATAAAATTGTCTAATAATCATTCTAAAGTTTACATATGAATTGTGGTCCCTTCTTAGGTTTCAATAACCATTGTTATTGCTTGTGCCATTATGGGCTTTCTTGAACTAACACATCATTGAATTAATTTTCGCGTATACATGTTATATTTGCAATAGTGAAACCTTCAAAAATACGTTCTAGTTTGGTAACGAGTTGGAAATTAAATTTAGATCCTTTTTAATTGTTTTGTTTGCCTAAATAAATAGCAGTTTTAGCTGTGGCCTCCAAGAACTAAAAAACTAAACACAGGTTAAAAGACATAATGTACTAATTCATTTTTAGATGTAAATGTGTTGGAAATATTTTTTTCTAGTGGTGTCCAGGAACACTGAGTTCTGTAGTTGATGAGTTTTTTATTAAATTATTGGATTTGTGGAGTCTTTCCGTGCCGGTATTGTATTTACTACGGCATTTGTTTTGCATGGATTTTTTTTTTGTTTTTCAAGATGTAAAACAGAACACCAACATAACCAACATATAATGATGTATTGGATGATCTTAGCATACTTTTTCACCAGAAGTAATTTAATATGAACTGTCACAATATTACACAAGTTTTCACGTAAAATAATTATGCATGTATTTTTTGAACACATTTTCAAATTGCAAATATGGGTTGTACTGCCGTGCTTGAATCTAGGTAAAACTATTGCTCGTTCAGCCAAATTATTATTATGAAAAAAAATTGGTGAGAATTTTTAGAATTCTCAAACGATGCAAGCTTGAACTTGACGACTTATAATTAAATTTGTGATGATAGTCATGATATACAATGTTAACAAATTGCAGAATGAAAAATGCGAAATAAATAAGGATAACTTATTTATAATATTAAGTAAGATTTAAAAAATAATACTTACCAAAATTAGTCAAATATTAGAATAGCTTATAATTTCCCCTATATATACCATTCGGTTGATGGAGTAAAGTGGGCTTTGAATATCTGTTCAAAACAAAGGTTTCAGAATTAATAAATAATTCCTATACTATCGTTTTAATTATAGGATATAATAATCCAAAGTGAAAAATAACTTTTATGAAAATTTAAGGATGTAACTGAAGTTCATATACTTTCTCATCTACCACCAGCCCCAATCCTGCAGTCTTCCCATTCATTAAACTGTAGACAGTTTGCGTCGTTTAGCATTTAATTTAATATTTAGCTTTAGCAAAATGTTGAAATGAATAATAACAACATTAACATTGAACATAATAAATCATATGTATTATCTAAAATTCTATATAATGAAAATTCACTTACGACATGTATCCAATTAATTGCCATTAATAGTGTAACAGATCCCCAAATGGAAGCCATTATAGTTAAAAAGTTCTCTTCTGCTAGAGGATCTGGGAAATTTCCTAGGGCGATTATTCTTGGCGGTCCTACAAATTCTTCCATAATAGATATTTGGTTTCCTTCAAAATAGTTTAGAATATTTAAAAAATCTACTAATATAATTTTTAACTCGAAAACTTGTTTTTAGATTTTATGCTGTAAAGCGTACATGTTCTCTTTCTGAAACAATATTGATTTTATTACAAATCTAATATTACAGTTTATATTAGATTTTTAAAATGCAAACAAAACTTCGGCTAATTTTATTTAAAAATGTTCATGCAATCAAATAAGTGATACCAATATTATGATAATGTTAACCTTAAATTGATTTCCAATAACAAATTGTTTCACTCCAGGGTTCAGTTCGATAAGTGGTGAAACATTTTGTCACAAATTTATTTTGTTTTAGAAAACAGATTTTGATCGAATCATCAGACCAAACAGTACAGATACCAGTGATCCGAACACTTCGACGGACTTTTCCAATAGATTATTTCGCCGATATAATTAAACTGTCGGGATGACAGTGTGTTCAAGAAAGTGTGTATATTCTTGATAGCGAAAAAACTTATACACTTATATCTCTTATTATAACTTTAAAAATGTTTTGTAAACTAAAGTAAAAAAAAATATCGACATTAGATTAATTTTCTGAAATGTATTTTTCTCGCACAAAAATTTCACAGTAACTAATGTTGTGATTAAAGTTTCAATTTTAAAGCAAAAAAGTAGCACCAAGTTTAAAAACGGGTTCCCTTTATCTCTGTCTGAAAACAGACTGGAAGCAAGAACATAGCGACTTGATTTCTTATCGTTCATTTTCACAGCATGAACCATCACTGTGTTTTCCATTTGACATGTGTGAGTACCCTACATGCGTTTAAAGCCTCGTTATGAAATCTATTGCTTCTCTTTAAATTACTTACGTCTCCTAATCTACATCCTTAATTTTTGCCACTGTCAAAAATTTTAGTAATTCCTTTCAGGAACTGAAACCCGTATGTGTTGTTTTCACTACATGCATAATTAACAAATAAATTTGTAATTCTACAAATTCTTTGATGTGGAAGTGTTTAAATGACTGTTTCATGCTGTTTGTTGAAGAAGCATTTTTTAAAAATTTCAGGGTTCACTATTTTTGCTAAAGATTTGTAGACTTTTTATTAACGAGATTGTCAATCTGTCAAAAGTTGTTTTTAGTGGTAATCTAAAACAGTTAAATGATGTATTAAATTTTTAAAAACTAAAACAAGTAAATTTTGAATGAGTTTTTGATAAAAAAAATATTGAACAATATATGATTGCAATGTTCTTATCTATCTGATATGGTGTTCATAAGGTTACTTGCAAACAACAACGTATACATCGTGGAAATCGTTAAAAAGGAAATTTTATAGTAAAACATAATCTGCAGAAAAAACAATGCAGTTTGAGTCTTGTATTGTGCTAGTTCGTCCTCTATCTGATTTCCCATGTTTTTCTCCCACAACCAGTCTCTAGTCCACTAATCAAATCTCGTATAACATGCGACAGCTTTCTCCTGCTTTCATTTTTAATATTCCGCAGAATAGCGAGAGTGTAAAAATGGCAAATGGTATTTTGCTACGTAGCAATACCATTATAATTTGGACTTTTTGTGTGCCAACTTTAATTGTAGGATAATTTAGTTTAGTGGCCAACTTGTATATTTAAAGAAAAACACATATTTTCTTTAAATAAAGACAAATAACATTTCAAATTATCGGTATGTATAAAGTGCTACATTAGCTTGGTTTTCAGACAGAGCTTTGGCTTACAAAAAAAATAATTTTGCAAAGCATTTTGAATAACAAATCTTACGTTTGTCAGTCAATCTTCTTAAATAAGTAGCATAACAATATAAGCATAACATCTTGTGCAATTTATATTTATATTTTTCATTATGTTAATTGTAGCAATTAATGAAGATGTTGACTAATTACTAAAATTTTAAAATATTTAGCTCAAATCGGCTAGAATATCACCAGCAAGAAGTTAAAAAAGAATGTTTAATTTCGTCTCTATGCGAAGAAAGACTGAAAGCATAAACACTACTCCTTATCTTACCGTCTTTCTACAGCACGAACCAAACCTGTGCTTTTCCATTTTACTTTCTCAACACTTCATATGCATATTCAAGCCTACTAATGAATAAACCTGCTTTTCCATTTTACTCCCTTTTAAATAAATTTCCATTCCAATTCTATTTCCTAATTTTGTGTACCAGCCAAAGTGTTCAGTAATTGGTTTCACAACAGTAAAACCGCTTGGATGGTTTTAACCACATAAACGACAAACACAGTTGTAATTTTACGAATTATTTGATGAAAAGGTATTTAAATAGTAAATACATGCAGTTTACATGTAGTACTATACATTTATTTTTATTTCAGTTTTGACTCTTATGTCTAAATAGAAAGTAGGTGAATTGTCTGTTAATGGAATCACGATTTGCTTTAATTTCTGCATCTTTGTCTATAAACATCAGGTGGTGATAGAAAATTCCAGCACCTATCTTTTCCACAAGTTCATAACGCTAATCAAAATCGTTATACATTAACATTATATGTGCTATGGAGAGCGGTCGTTCTTTCTTAATATTCTACAAAATTGTGGGTTTGTTTATTTTACGAATGCTAACTTGCTTCGTGGAAAAACGATAGTTCATCAAAATACACTCGAATTTACTTCCGTGCAATCTTTCTTTCTTGGTTTATATATATTCATTTATATATTTGTGGCTAATTTGCATATGTGATATGTATAAAAGGAGATACATATTTTTTAGAACAAAAAAATGAGTATGTCAAATGGTATTTATGTATGAAATGCTACATTGACATGTTAAACCAGAGCTTCGATTTCCAATAAAATGTTATACATAATATAATCAATATTTTATTAAATGTTTAAACTTTTTTCCTTAGATTTACAGAACAATTATTTAAGAATAGTTTGTTGTGCATTTATATTTAAATGTTCCATTAAGAGTACTGCAACAATTAAGAAAAACTATTACCCAAATGACTAAAAAGTTTATTAAACTATTACTTAGCTCCAAATTGGCAGCAATACTCCATCACTTGTTCGATTCAACACATCAAAAAAGAAGTTCACCTCTGCGCCTTGCTCAACTCTAAAAAACGGTCCACATTTCCATGACATTTGGCGAAAGTGCTGTAGCCTTCTTTTAATTATCTTCCGATCCAAGGCGTTAGAACCTTTACCTTCCACAATCAGCTCTCTATTTCTTACTGAGTATATTTCAGTCAATTTGCATTTTATCTCATCACTCTTTGCATGCACTACAATCGCAGCTTTCATAAAAATGTAACTAAAAACTGAGAACAGAATAGTGATCTGTGGCATAAAAAAATACAAGGTGAAGGGTAGAAACCGAAAACAGCGAATAGTAGCTAAATTGCCTAATACCAAAAGGAAGAATGCACTTCCCATTGCTATAGCAACCAAGCTGTTTACCGTTTTGGCATGTGTTTCTGATGCTATTCGAAACGTTGTATACCACTTGAAAAATGTGTGATAATTTTTCAAATCTTTCTTGTCTGTACTCCGTCTGCACTGATTTACTTGAGCATTTAGTATTTCTAAACTTGAAATTTCAAGTTCGAGCTGATATACAAAAACAAAAATATACCAAGCAAAAAATCTGCAGGATTCGACATCACAGTTTAAAACACAACTTGCTCGTAAAATCAGAATAACTGTTGAATAAACACGTTCACAGGTATTGATATCGTCGGGTGGTGACGACGACGAAGAAGACGTGCAAAATAAGGAGGATGGTAAAATTTTAGGAAAAGTGTAGGAAAATGGATCAAGATTTAAAAATATTTGTCCAACAAATGCAAAAGGTGGAATGTACCAGGCCGTAGCCATAGCATATTCTAAACTGTAGCTTAACACAAGCCAATATTTTTCCGGGTAAAATGGAGTCACAGGTTTTGAGTCCGATTGACGTTGAAATTGTGCTAAAAAAATATATTTATTTTTTAAAATTAATTTACTGCTAAACAAAATACAAAATAAAAATATTAATTTTGAAATACCTAGTTGAAGATGCGAACTCTGCAAATTTCGAAATCCGATTACAAGATCCTCTGAGTTTAAGCCAAAGACTAGAGATCCCATCCAGTAGAAAATACTGAAAGCTAGAAACACAGCTGCCATTATGATGAGAGGTATGCTCACTTTCTCAGACGAGTAATTTAGGAGAACGTCAATGCAACAGCCGGAACCAATTAGTGCGCCTAAAAAAAGACGTTGATGTGCCAAATTCTAATAAAAGGATATTTTGGGGTAAAGCAAGACTTGTTTTGGAAAAATAACTCTGTTTTCGGATCCCATTGTAAAACGAATGGGGCGAGTTTATTGTGTAGCTTGAAGAGTTTCGTGTAGAGGGCTAGAGGGCGGGAAATGTGATACTTAAACTTGCTTGCTTTCCGAACCATTTTAATGGCTTAATCCGAAGAACGTTTAAGTTGCAAACGGATCTGAAAGTGTCAAAGTAGAACAGCTACTGAAAAATTATATCTCATTCAACGTTTATATCACAAAAAAAATTATATGGCAATAAAATATTTTAAAGAAAAATTGAGCCACACTTTAATTTAAATCTAAATCCCGCCTTTTTCATGTACAAATTTTTAATATAAAGAACATTATTTTTATACAATAATTTTACCTGAAGATTCCATTACAAAGCCGTATAATGCTCTATAGAACCTTTTGTAATATTATAAAAATATAATATAATATAATAAATATAATACTGTAAAAAATATTATTTTTATACCTTCTAAAATATTCAATATTGGAATTGTTATAATAAATGTCTTAAAATCAAAATATATTCATTAAATACAACTTTAGCCTTAACACACGCTTAAGCCTTAGCCTTAAAATTAAAATTAAATTTAATGTTCCACCTTTTTCCGTGTAAATATTTGAAATATTTTTTTTAGTTAAAAATTATATTTTATTTGTTCAAATAGTTCCGCCCTAAAAGATGCCATTAGGATTGTGAAAAATTGCCAGCATATAAAACCTTTTATAATATTGAGGTAATCAAGATATTAATAATTTAGAGTTTTTTATGCAAGTTAAAGAAGTGGTTTAAGCAATAGTGTTCAAGTACATTAAAAAAATATATCTATTGTACGAAAATTTAAACTGTCCTACCTTATATAAATCAGCTACTATAACAAAGCTGAACCAAAAAAAAAAAGATTTATTTTTTGGCAAATGGATATTTGAAACGCATCATGTATTTACATATGGTTCAAAAAAATAATTATTTGTGTTGTATTTTGAATATAGCTTATTGATTAAATTGAGTTTTGGCCGATGAATGAATGAATAATTTAAATTCTGGAATGACGCAAATAAGAAACTGAATTTTTTTTAAATTAATTAATTAATTAAGTGAATTTGAGAGATTTATAATTATAGTTTGCCAAAAACAACGGCTACCATATATGGGATCTGCATAGGTCATCATCGGGCTGTCGAATCCAAACCAGATATGAACAAAGAGAAAGGTCCAGCTTATTGGAAAGGAATGCTGAATGCAAGAGAGCCCACAGAGATACAGATGAGAGACCAGCAGACAGCATAACAGCTGTGTTTTTATTTTGTTTACCAAAAAAAAAATTGCTTCTTTGTCTAACCGACATTTTTTCATTGCTCATGTAAAAAAAACTGGATTGTAACCGTCAATAAAATAAATATGAAGAAAAAGAAGGTCATCAACAAGCCCAAGCCCTCCGTTGATAAAAAGAAGAAACCCCCAAAGTTATCTTCAAAGTTAAAGTTCAAGTCAACAGTTAAATTAATTAAATTGAAAAGAACAAGAAGAAAAATTCCAGAAAATCAGAGGCGGAAACGGCAACCGCAGCAACAGCAACCTAAGCAGTTCTCCTCTAAAAGAATCGTCTCCTCATCCTATCGCCTCCTCATCAACAAAAATAAACGAAATGTTAAGCTTCGCCAAAAGGTAAAAAAAAATACAATTTAAATCACTACAATTAAATATTTTTAAAATTAAAGCCTTCCCCGCAATTTACACAGAATTAATTTTGTTTACTGTTTACAGAAGCAAGCTGTACGCCTTGAGAAGAAGATAACCCATCTCACTAAAAAACTGAAGTCGCCTCCAAATTATTACGCCAATGTACCCCCTCCTCCACCGCCTCCACCACCTAAACAGCATGGATCCCCTCTTCCCCAATCAGCTGACTTCCAACTGTGTCTACCTTGCAATAAAGTTTATCGAAGGGAACACTTTGCTCTGCACCAAAAAGCTTATCATCCTCCTCCTCCTCCTGATAACCAACCCACTCAAGCTCCTGATACCAACTGCCCTTTATGCCCTACCTCTAAGAAAACCATCTGTTTTGAAAACGTCCGCCTTCTCTTCTTCCATTTCCTCAAGTGTCATCATCTTCCTGATAACCTCCATAATTTTTTTGGTCAAGCTGATAAGGTGAAGCCATTAGTGGTCAAGCCAAGTTTACCTTTGGAATTGGAATTAAAGGCGACAAAGAATAAGGGAGGCAGACAGAAGAAGGGAAAGAGAAAAGGAGGAGGGGATAAGAAGGGCGTTGCATGTCCAGAATGTGGGAAGTGGCTTGCAGGGGATTTGAGGAGACATTTGGCAGCCATGCATGATAAGGGGACAACGCCTATGATAAGCTATCCATGTCCGATGGACAAGTGTGCAATTAAAAGTAATTCGACAGCGGGGCTCAGGAAGCATTTGTATGAGGGCCATTGGAATTTGTGGAAGGATAAAATTGGGAGGTGGTTTGGAGGGGGAGTGGAGGGAAATTTTAAGTGTGAGCTTTGTGGATGGAGGGGAGGGGATAAATGGGAGTGTATGGTGCATTTTTTATTGGGGCATGGGAATAAATTGGAGGAGGAAGGGGGGAGTTTAAACGTGAAGTGTCCAGTTTGTGAAGAAAAGGGAGGGGATTTGGAGGTGATGAGGAGACATGTTGAGTGGATTCATGGAGGGGAGAAGTTGAAGGAATCCCAGTGGAGGTGTCCTTTCAAAGAGGAATGTGGAGGGAGAGTAGTGCTAAGTCCGGAGGACTTTGAGGAGCATTGGAGGAAGATGCATGGATGTAGAGAAGCTTATCTTTTAAGACAACAGGGGAAAATGATAAGGAGAGTAAACGTGGCGGGAAAAGTGGGGAAATTGTTTAAAAATAGGGTATGTTTTGTGAAGGTGGAAAGGATTAGTTTAAATGATGAAATAATTAGTTAATTTGGTAGTTATCATTTATCATTTTCATTGTAAAGCTGAAGTAGCAGTAGCAGTGCAGTGGTTGGTAGGTGGTGGTGGGCGTACATTTGTGAGCATAGCTATGTTTAAGCTGCATAAGCTGAACATGAGCATACGGGACGAAATACAGCCCAACAGCTGATCAATGTGTAGCTGAGGAAAAAATATTTAATGACTGAATTTTATTTATCATTTTGGTAGTAATTATAGTTAATTTAATGTGGGTGTTTAATTTATTTATTTAAAATGGGTGAGATAAGTAATGATTGCGTGTGTGATCCGTTAAAAATTGGGATTAGATTGAGTTTAAAGGAATATTTAAGGAATAAGTTGAGAGACAAGTGGAAAGGAAGTGGTGAGGGGGTGGATTTAAGTGAAATTCATTTGTTTTACAAGTCATTGGGATGGGGTGGAGTGATGGAAAGGGAAGAAGGGGGATCATCAAGTAGTGGTAGTGGTGGGGATGGGGGTAATAGGGATGATAAGCAGTTGGTTGAAAAGGGTGCTAAGTTGAGGTGGATGATAAGCTGCGAGGATACATTAAAACTTTTAGAACAGTGGGCGGAGGACAAAGAGGGAAGAATTATGGAGGATGATGATGCTGGAGGAAGGGATTGGAGGAGACTGGGTTATCAGTGGGGAAGTTCAATGGATACAGTTGGGAATTTATGCTTATCAGTGGGTTTAAAGGGAGGGTTAACGAGAGAGGTTATTAGATGGCTAGTTTTTGGAGGGGAGGAGGGTAAAGAGGAGGGAGGGGATTGGAGGAAATGTCTGAATCATTCTAAATTTTACAAGGTGGGCTAACTAACTAAATAATTTAATTTAGTTTCTAATTAAATATTTAATGGTTTTATAATTTAAAAGTGTGAATTAAATTTTTAAATAGGTTGAAATAGCTTTAATGGCTCATCACCACAACATGGAGGGGATCAGCTTGGAGGAAAAGTCATCTGAAGTGTTTTTAAAATACCGGAAATTACTGGTGGCTCAGGCGACTACACGACTCCTCCAAATTAATGGACATTCCATTGATAACACCCACTACACTCAAGTATCCCCCCAGGGGGGAGGGGATGAGGGAGGTGTGAGGACCATTTTAATTGCTGCATTTCCTGAAAGGACTCTCGAGGATCCTTACAGTCCACAAATTGTGTTGAGATCTGAAATCGGGGAGGTTGACACCACAGCAGCTGGGCTGCAAGATTTGTTCAAGTACAAATATATAAGCAAGTTTTAATTATAATTAACCATTAATTGGAATTTTAATTTAAGTGAAGTATTTAATGGAGTAAAAAAATTTTGGCTTATAAATTAAAGGTCAAGGTTGGGGGACATTAAGACGATAAGTGAGTCAAGAAGAAAAGCAGGGATGAAGGAGGAGTCAGCTGATTGGGTGAATTCACTGGATAACATGACGAGGGCGACGGTTCACTGGGATCTCTTATCAAAGCCTTTAGATAAGCAACTAAGGTTATCAGTGGATTTACAGGAAATGCAAATGAATCATGGTGAATAATTAAAAATTAATTTTAATTGTTAGTTTAGTAAACGATTTTAATTAAAGTTTTTTTTTCGGGGTAGATGCGCTGTTTATCATGTACAATTATTCGAGGATCTGTGGAATCCTCCGAAAATTTGGGGAAAGGACCAACTCAATTTATCCAGAGCCTTTGGCTTTTTGGGAAATTGATTTTACGTTAATTTGGGAGGAAGAGGAATTAAAACTGGTACAACTTTTAATTGAAGCGCCGAGGATTTTGGAGGGGGGGATTTTGAATTTTGGGAGGATGGAGGGACCCAATTTTCAAATGCTGACGAGGTTTCTATTGGCTTTGGCTAAGGGATTTAATCAGTTTTATTTTCAGATTTGTGTGCTAACTGTAAGTTAACTTATGTTGATTTGAGATATATTTAAAATGGGTTAATCTTAAATTAATTAGTTAAGTTAATTGAGTTTTTTTTTTTGGTAATTTTTGTAGCCACCAAACGCACCGCACAATTTTCCACGGATGAACGCACGAATCTGGCTTCTCAAGGCGGTTCTTCGAGTTTTTCAAATATGTTTGTCCATTTTAGAAATTAATTATCATGATAAATTAAAGTATGAAGATTAGTTAATAAAGTGTAATTAAATATTTAAAGCTGTTTACAATTAAAGCACCAAAAAAAATCATTTTACACATGACCTTATGTACAAGTTTTATTTTTAACCCTTTGACTTTGACAAGAGCAGAGCAGGACATCATCGAAGCATCCATCCATTCCTGCAATATTTCAGTGGGCATTGCAAGGCATACCATACCTGCATGTGTGTTCCCAGAACTGCTATTCTGCCCTGCGTGCAGAGTGCAGGCACACAAGATAACCTTTGCATGTACTTTTGGAAAGCGAACTGTCATAAAACGTCAACCCAGTGCAGTAAGTGTCAATCAATCATCTGGTTCACAATTTTTTTTGTTTACTTTTTTTCAGCACAGGAGTTAAGAATATATTGAGAAATTAATTAAACTAGTTATTACAACAAATAGTCAAACATCCATATTTAAAAGTTTGAAATTTAGTCATCAAATCGTTTTATATTTTATAATTAGCAATTATTATCGCATCGTAAGGTATAAGGACTACGATTAATTACATTACATCTGCTGATTTTTAAGGTAAATAAAAAATTGTAAATGAATGAACAGTTTCAAATGAACAATTATAGTGTACATGTTTAAGTGATGTAAATTATAAATTTTAAATGGTAGTTTAATTGTTACTTTTATTATATTTTTTTAGATTTCACATTCCACAACACCTCTGCCTTGCCAAAGTGTCACAGTCACCATGGAGATCTACCTAATTAAAGACTTTGTTAAAGTACACGACTTGAAGAGGATTCGGGAGAATCGTTTGAGGAGGGGACAAGGAGGAGATTTCAATTTGCCTTTCGATATTTCGTTCGAAAAGATGGTGAAACCATTCCACCAATCAAAACAAGACAGAGACATTGCGGGTAAATTGAGGGAAATGGTGAAGAGGTTTGATGGAAGGTAAAAAAAAATAATTAAAGTTTTTAATGTTAATTTTTTCCATTTAACCTCTCTTCCCTGACATCTGAGGAGTTTTTAGTTTAAAGCTACGTATATTTTTTCTCTAGTTTTGGAGCTATCAAGTTTACTGATCTGGATATTAAAAATGGGAACGATTTTTTCCAAGTGAGTATCGCCTTCAACTGGAAGGACGCTAAGAGTGGGTGTTCCAAACTGAGCTCGAATGTTTTGTGGGGGGGAAAATTGTAAGATTCGGATGACCCTGTCGTTGCGTCACTTGGAAACTGAGAATGAGTCGGTTTGTTGGGAGACTGACGCGACCCATTTCATTTACACGCTCGCGCTCGAAAAAGGGTTCACGATTGAAGGTTATGGTTATAAGGCGAAGGAAGCGTTGGAAGAATATATTTTTGAATCGAAGGAGCGGGAAGATTTTGAAGAATTTGAGGAGATGATTGATCAGGAGACTGGAGATGGATTTATGCAAAGTTGACAGTGGTGCTGATGGTGACGGAGGATGATGTGAGGAGGATAATGGAGGAGGATGAGGAGATAGACGAATTTGCTGCATTTAACCGGAAGCTGTTGAGGGAGGAGATCTGTTCGGATTTGGAGATCAGGTGTGGGGATGGGGGAATTGTGAGGTGTCACAGGGCGATGCTGGGTGGGAGGAGTAGGGTGTTCAGGAACATGTTTGAAGCGGAGGGGATGGAGGAGGCGAGAACGGGGAGATTGGGAATGGAGGGGATGAGTGAGGAGGGGATGAGGGCGCTTTTGGGATGGGTTTATGGGAAGGATGAGAAGGAGGCGAGGTTGGATTCGGATTTGGCGGTGGAGTTGTTAGTGGCCGGGGAGAAGTATGAGGTGGAGGGATTGGTGGAGAGGGTGAGAGAAATTATTTTGGAGGGGAGGGGATATGATGAGGAGTGGTTTAGTGTGGAGAGTTTGGTTAGTCTGTTTACATGGGCGAGGAATTTGGATGGGATGAAGGAGATGAGGGGAAAGGCTGTGGATGTCTTTAAAGTGTAGGGATTAATTTATTTTTGGCAATTATGTTTTTTTTAAAGATGAGATGTCTGGTTTAAAAGTTAATTGGTGTAATTTGTTATATTTTTTTAAAAGATTTACAAAGTCATTTCCGGAGAAATTGGAGGATTCGGAGGAGTATCAGGAATGGGTCAAAAATAATCCCGAGGTGGCCAAGGAGTGGACACAGGATAATGTCTAACTAGCTAATTAGGTGGAAAATGGATTTGATTAAAAATAGATATTTTTTTTTGGGAATTGATAATTAGTTTACTGAATAATGTGGTGTAAACTGTAAAAAAAAACTGGCTAATTATAAATACCAAAAATATTAGTGATAAATGCAAGAAGAAATCATGTGTAAGTTTAATTATTAGTGAGTAATTTAATTTTATAAATAAGTTTGATTAAACGGTTTTTGGTCAAGTTGAAAAAAAAAACGGATGAGTTTTGACTTGATTTTTGTACTGAGTTTATATAATATTTCTAGTCTTCATTGTGGAATTTAATTAAATAATTAATTGTCATTTGCTAAGAAGTGACTAACCGTAAAACAATGAAGCTTTTGTGCAATAAATCAATTTAATTAAAAAAAATTAACTATTTGAAATTTTCCAATGTTATATTTAATTTACTGTCACATGATTCGTATCACTGGTGCAGTTGATTCAGCTAATGTTTTGGAAAGTTGTAGTTATCAATGGATTTAAATGGGGAAAATACTCATAGTAAAATAATCAAGATTATAATTTGAATTAACTTCGTTATTTCTAACTGTTAATTAGTTGATGACTAAATACGTAGGGCGTTTCATAAATACGTGCGCCTCTTTGATCAGTAATAACTCTTAAATAAAGAGACCAATCAACCTCT
>JAQFZG010003158.1:0-14316 GCA_034695465.1 Entomobrya nicoleti | reverse complement strand
CCATTTAATAATAACAACAAAATCATAACGATGCCTTTCATCATCGTCATTGCACGTCATCATCATCAACGTGATTTGCAGAGGGCAGGGTGATATTGGCAGAAGTTTTTTTTCTCTAAAAAGCTTGTATTGTGCACATGGCTCATTAGTGTTCTCATTCTTCAAATGTGTGTTTTTCATACTCGGAATCTTGAAACTGTCTGTTTGTATCTGACAGTGCGCTCTTCTTCTTTGACGTGTTCTTTTGTGACCTAGTAAGTTGAAAATGTTACCGTTTATTTATCCTTCTGTTAGCAGCCAAAAATAATTCCAGAATTTAACTCTCTGATGCGACGTTAGGTTCTAAACTGAATTCACCATCTTCAAACGCAGACAAACCTGCCTGCTTGACGATTCGTTCTTTCATTAGTAGACTCCCATAGGAGATCACTACAAACAAGGAGAAAGTGAGAGCGACAAAAAAAGACAACCCAACTAGCAAAGAATACTTAGACAGAAAGTATATTTATGAAATAGGGAAAAATTTCTCTCTTTTGATGAAGTACCTTAAAATAGCTACTATATTTTTTGTAGCATTTCTAATTTTGCACCTTTTAACATGCTTACAATCTTAACCCTCAACCTTTTAACCAATCTAAATCATGAGGGACTTGGTAGCATCAAAATTTATTCAAACTAAATACGCACCTGTTTTCAATTTCATATACACTATTTAGTATATTTCATGCAAAAACTACAATTTATCTACACAAATCATTAGTTGAATCGATATCCAAAACTACATAAGAAGTTCATACATATACTTTCACTCAAAAAAATAAATAATGACAAAGCCTATAAGTAATAATGTTTTGCTCGTTTTCAGTCAAACAAAACATAAAAGCTAGCAACATAATGTTTGACGTATACATATATTTATCTCGTGTCCTTTAACACTTGAATACTTTTGTCCTCGCTCCTATTCCTATTGTGGATGAAAAAGTCAAAGTGATTCGCCAAATTTTTATTTCCGTTTCGATTACGTCGTACAATATCTGCTCGACCAAGAAACTTCTTTTTCTACCAAGTTTGTTTTTTGCTATTTATAGTGACTTCAATAAAGTGACATTGTATTTATCTTATGCCAAATTCTTTTCTTTGAAGTCAAGACTTTCATCACTGACAGACAGTTGTGTGTAAAGTAAAATGCGAGTACACAAATACGTTAAAAGTATTTAATTATAGATAGTACAAATATTGACTGCTGTAATAAATTTCATAATGGCATTCGACTGATTTGAGTGGAGTGCAAAACTCCATGGCTGTATTCCACTGGCCTTGATACTTTTTATTATTGCATCAATTTCATACTCATTTTTTATTTGTCTGTGTACCTCTAACAACCCTTCCATCGATTTTTCTCTATTTAAACACACCTTGGGACACATTTTTTTGCATCCCATCACATCATCAATGTCATAATCATTATAACTATCTGTACAAAATATCAATTACATCAAACTTAATTTATAACGTTTACTATTACAGCGAGATGTAAATCTAAAGATCGTATGTATATATTTTTAAACTAAATAATATGGATATATGTACATGTACATACCTACATACTATAATATTAATACAGTCTTATTTCACTACACATTCAACTCCTCCTTTCTTCCAAGAAGAAAAATAATTTAGCATCTTAACATTCCCGTATGTATACATTTGGCTAGTGGCTATCCTACTTTTAGATTAGATACTTTAAGTTTGACTTGGTGAGTCTGAGTAGGAGTACAACTAAATGGATGACTGAGTTGGGGTTAAATCGAAGGTCTATGCCGCTTACAGAAGAAAGCGGAAAAGAAGAGCTTCAAGTGGATCTTCATGTCTACATAATATTTTTTACTTTCGCTTTTCGCTGCTTTTTCTTCATCTTCATGAAGGGCCACATCGAAAAAAAGCTTTTTGCTTTGCTCATCTTTATGGGACGAACTGTGTGCTCGTTTGATCTTCTTGATGATGATGTTGCAACTTTCTATCTGTGAGTGTAGTCAAGTTATATACTAAATGTTAAGTAGATATGCTCTATGTGTATAAAGTACACATGAAAATCTAAGGATATAACTACGACGGATGATCATGATTGAAAATAGACAAGCAACGTAGAGTAAAGTAAGTACGTTTTTACATAGAACTGTCTGCTGTCCTTATCCGCAAAAAAATGATGGAGCTCTCGAAACGGGTGGAAGGATAAAGCTCTTTTCAACGGGATGTTCTACGGTAGTTGATGTACATGTAGATAATGATGATCATCTAAAGCGTTCATTCGTAGCAGTTGTTGAAGGAAAATATTGAATAATATAGAATTTGCCGATAATGTTCGTTTTTTGCAAGAATCTCACTTTGTATACTTAAGTGAAAATACTCTTCACTAGAGATGGGGCTAATCTTGTTCCTTTTGATTCTTCCTCTCAGCCAACTTCTGTTTTTTTTTGGAGATGGAAAGATGAGAGAGAGGATTGAAAATAACGATGATTTCATTTTAGAACTTAGTTATCATACTTATCATATCAAATCTTTGAACCTGCTTTTCCTTATCCCTCAATATTGATTTTAACCTTTCAATTTCAAACCGATTACAGGACTTGCGTTTACTTTGAAATACATAGCTGTGAACGAAAACGAATCGTTTAGAAAATTGGATATACTAATGATTACATATACATAAATATATATATGCATAAACTAAACACAAATATGTTTACTTTTAAGCAGAAGTTGAGGAAAAATCAAGGTTAAGTACTTAAACTTAAGACTACGCGTGTTTAGAATACCATACGTGAAAGGCTTAGCTGGATTAACTGGAGTAGTGTCCCGAAAAAATTGCAAAATCGAACGTCAAAATAAGAGGAAGAAGAAGTAGTTGCCTTTTTCGAGATTTAAAAAAGTAGGCAGTGTATTGTGTTTATATACATACCTGTCACCATCATTATTTTGACTGAGGTACCACAGGCAGTATATGACTTTTAGACATTTTAGGCAAGTTACCTAATGTGCTTACATACACATGTCAAAACAGTCAAGTTCGATGAAAAAAATTGACGTTCAGTTTAAAATCTCTTAATGTGCCTACGTGTGGGGATATGTGTACAAGTAATATTAGGATACCTACATCTATGAAAGGATAAAAGGGGATGCTTTCACTTTTCACAGATTTCTATCCGTTTCAGACCAAACATTAGCGACTTAAGTGGATTCAACTTTTGCACAAGGTTCAACATATATTCTATGTCTACAAGCGCTAGAAATGATGGGAACATGTTACATTTTCTTGCCGTTACTTGCTTACTTTGCGTTGCTTTCACTACTTTCCTCTCTTACGAACTGAGTCTGCCTACATGTTCATTAGGATTCTCGGCGGACACTTGCACATTACCATTGACTGAAATGACCAAAGTATTCCAATCCACATACTATTACCAAAAGCTGAACATAAGTGCAAACGGCAAACAGAAGACTACGTTTATAAGGAACAGGTTAATATGTACAATGTACACATAATCATGTATGTACATTTATATGAAAGTACCAAAAAGTAATATTATGAAAACGTTCCCACTTGTATTAAACCCTATTATAATGTGCTTTTCATAGAAGAACGGGAGTTTTCAGTGTACATATGGGTGCAATGGACGAGTACTCACAATCGGCAATCAGTCAGAAGTAAGTATAGTATATAAGGTTCGTAGTTCGTATGTATTTAAGTTGTAAAACTTGTAGTGCAAAGTACGTTTACTAGACACTCACAAAGAGCGAAATCTCTCAGTTGGGGAGCTGTTTTCTCTCTCGTTCTCTCTCTTTTCTCCTTGATGATATTTCAAAGTAGATCTCATTAAGGTCTTTTGGGGGAAAACGATTGTTACCTTATTGAATTTAATCTATGTGCAGAGGTCATTCTAATTAAGTGGAGCAAACGGCCTCGCGCCATGGAGTCTCTGTTATCACCGAAATAATAACACTAATCCTATCTCTCTTTTTTTCTAATTCTGTGCTCTCTGGTACTCTACTCTGTAAGCCATCTGTCAGTATAATACTAATTTTCAACCTTTAACCCAAGTATATTTAATATATCTATATAACTTTTAAGTATAAATATAGTGCTCCATATCGTCGCATCGCCGCCATCATTCTCACCCTTCTTCTTCCTCCTGCTTGGATATAACTTTTGAGTTGAGTGAGTATATAGGCCAAGCTTATGTTTTGTCATTTCACTAAGCTGATGACAGCTTTACAGTAGAGTTGTTGTTTTGCCCTGATCTCCCTCCACTATTTCTTGCTATACTGATCTTTCCTCTCTTCCTAACCGTATTGTTTTGGGTAGACCATCGGATGTACGTATTGTATCATGAACCATTGTCCTATTGTTTGTAATATTTTTTGTTATAAAATCATACCAAAAGTGTTTATTTGTTTCACGAGTTCCAGGTTAGAAGAAAATGTATTTTTATCCTTACATCCTCTAAAGATGGTAATGGTCTTCTGTGTTTTTCCTTGCCAATCTAACTTTCTGTTTTTGCTATATACAAGCACAAAAATACATATGTACACACACAGCAAGAAAAGCGACAATGACAATCCAAATGACAATATGTTGTGATGTTTATGGGGAGTAACACGCAGAGCAGGCCGTGATCTCCAGAAGTGAGTCATAACACACCGGAAAAACGACACTTCTCTGCTCATCGTTGACGACTTTTCTCTTTGGAAAACAAGCAGTTTCTCTCTGCCTTTCAATCAATTTCCTCCTCTTTCCCTTGAAATCATGATGATGATGATGACAATGACGATGATCATTATTATTATTACTAGTACTATTTTCACTACCGCTGGCCATACACAGGGCATGACACACAGCTCGTAACCGTCATCTTTCTCATCCTCAAGTCAAAGTCAGCCAAGTGGTTTGGTTTGTCTTTCTAGACGATCTCAGTAGTGGTATTTTATTTATGGGATACATAGTAGTTTTATAAGAATAATGCTGCAGTTTATAGCCTACTGTCTGTCTTTTAGTCTGTCTTTCTTTATATATGGTCTCTATATTTCACAGTCAATGACAATGCTTAAGATAAATACTCAGGATAGCCGTTAATGTTCAGATAATAATACATAATTATTATTACTATGCTCGGATTTCAAAATTTTAAGTTTGTTAGTTCATATATTGCTACTTGTGTACATCTTTTTTCGACAGTTTATTATTGTTTTATTTGCTACACATTTATACGATAGGGAAGTAGCAAAATATACGACAGATAAAAGAAGAAAAGAGTACAATTGACGTGGTGAAAGCTCACGTATAACGTGAGTTCCACATAATAATATCAATCCGTCCATTCGATTCTCTTTACTTCGATTTTATTCGAACATGTTCTGAGAGTATATTTCGTAGGAGTCTACGGTTTACTTCTACTCGACAAAAGCCCCCACTTTATACAGCTACCCTCTTCAAACTTTGAGTGGATGAGTGACAGATCGAAATGTGGTGGTGTTGTACAATAATAAAGTATCTAAAATGCTTTATGAAAGAAAGAAGAAGAGGAAGAAAGGAAAAATCGAAGAGAACTAGAGGGATAGACAAATACACAAATTTTTCAATGGCTATTTATACGAAAGTCGACCCTTTTTGGTGAACATCGAGATCAGTTTTGTTTTGCTTTTCTCGGATCTAACTTATACAGACAGACACTATATGAGCACCTAAAACGGAGAACATTTATCTTAGACTTTTTAAAGAGCAGTTTGATACTGCCAATACCAATATCTACTAGATACATCAACCCATTACCATTACGATTTTCTAAGTTACTTAGCGCAAAAGTACTTAAGTACAATGTATGGCATTTACTGGTTTATATATGAAAGCTTGGTGGAAAATTGCAATGATGGTTAGTGGTTTATACTACACTTCTTGCGCCACTAATACTTCATACGGTTATTAGTGCACCTAGTCAAGTTGATAATAATATGGCCAGTAAAAACTAGAAGTTCACTTACTCTGTACTTTATCTTTGAAAAAAGCTGGGAAGGTACTGAATGAGTTCATTTCAAACTGCATCCAACTCAACTAGTTACTTTATATCCGATAAACTGTGTAAGTCATGTTTATCTGTGTTACCCATTAGTCTTCGTGACTGGTGCTATACTGGAAAAAGCTTTAAACACATAAAAGTGTATCAATATCGACATGAAGTAATGCTGTTTCCCCTTCTCCTGCACCCTCCGTTTCTTATGTATGTGATCGTGATCACACTCTTGCACGGTCAAGCCAAGCCGATCAAATATTTTTGGGATACGTGGGAATCGGTTTTTTCCTTCATTCTTCAAACCTTCATAAGTAAAATCCACGGTATTATAGAGACGCGGTTTATTTATACGTCATGTCCGTACAGAGAACCAAATAAAAATATTACGATGCCACTTCCATATCCACTACTGTCACACTCATTGACTATGGAAGTAGTACCAAATCGTTAACTTCGGCATGTATAAGGTACTTCCCTGTAAGTAATGCATACTTGAAAGAGTAGGGGGAGAAGAATGTGAAAAGTGTGTATGAATGACCTGCCTTTTTCTTCACTTGTGTGTGATAGAGATAGAACAGCGATCGCTATCGGGATTAAATGACGACGGTGTAATATGTATTTTTCCATCTCAATTCACTTGCTTGGGTGGGTCTGTCGCTACACCCCCACGTAATAAAGTAGTACAAACATTAAGCATGGATACATTTGTATTTTTATAAATCGAATGGAAAGAGAAATGCTCAAGCTATAATTGCAGACAAATATGTCAAGTCAATCCTCTTCGCTTGTCGCATGCTATCCAGTAAAATTTGTTTACGCATGAAAAATGTGCTTCTTGGATACTGTATCAATTTGTTTTTGGAGTGCGAGTGTGTAAACGTTTACAGAAAATCATCTTAGTATCGGGCTGTCCTCTTTGAAATTGTGTCCAAAATGTCTTTTCTATTAATTTGAACTCCCCTTTGGAATGTTTGATGGACTTGCTTCCTAAATGGTTAAGCATTTGAAACCTCAAGCTTAAGTGGGGTGTAATAACGATAATGGTATTAAGGGTAAACATAAAATGGTTATATGTACGTTTGCATATGAATGTACAATAAATTGTGTAAGCAGGAATTATATTTTACTGCCACCAAGTCACCGTAAACCAGACACTTTAGAAACATAAATACATATTAGAATTTCAAGGAACCCTACGTTTACGTTTCTCTCTTTGCATTACATTGTTTGGCAACATTATTTTCTCTCTCCTCGGTGGCACACATTTCGACAACGACGTCATTCAATTTCGCCCCATTCCCTTTTTACCAACTAATGCAATGTTGGTGCCATTGGTGGTGTGCCGTGTCGGCACCAGAGGAAAGCTTTGTTGTATTTTTATCCGTATACATGGTATATCATTGGATATGATATCGATATGGTGTGGTGTGATGTGGGATGCGGTAAGTGATGCTTATAGGTATAATACTGTATTGGTGGCGGCAGCAGCGGCATTTCTTATTTTGAATAATACATTTGAGGAATTTTGACTTTGAAATTCAATACATGCCGTTAATATGGCACATTGGAATTTTCGCATTGCTTTTGCTTTCTCCTTTCTTTTATCAACCGTCCGTTATTCTCCTTTTCTCCTTCTCAGCTTTGGTATCACACCACCACCAACTCGAGAACCTAGGGACTTTATGTCTATACTCCATTCTGATGATATGTTTTCACCACCAGCATGGCATGATGATAACATTTGAGATTTTCACATGATCCTTTTCCTTTCACTGACTACAAAAGTGAAAGTAGTTCATCCGTATATATTATGGGAAAGCGTCGCCACATGCATTCTGATGTCAGGCGAAGGAGAATAAGAGTCACAAAACAACAACAGCATACACTATAACAGGAGCAAGCCCACGCACGTATCACTTTATCATTGTACTGTAATACATGAAGCAACATTGGTGGCAAATAAAGCATTATTTATATTGTATAAGAATTTCGAAGATGAGTACCTATTACAATCTCCAGAAGTGAAAATATAGGACACTACCGTGATAATAATAACGATACTAAAACAGTTTCCCATCTTTTAAGATACAGCAAGCGATATATTATTGTGCGGGTGATGGGATGATGGTGACAACGACCGTGATCGTATAACTGTTGTTCCGCTTCTGTATACTTGTGTGTATTCAGGCCACTTGTCTCTGGCATTAATTTAACTTAGTCAAATTCCGACCCAGATTTCAAAACTCATCTTCATCCTGTCAATAAACCCTGGAGAATATGTCAACCCTTCTGGAATGAAACGACGATGAAATGAATATTACAATGAATTCCAAGCCAGAGGGAGAAGAAGAGAGCAAACGGGTCGCCTGCTTTCTATCACGCCGTGTGAGTCTGTTGAAATGATGGCGGTGAGAGCATCTGAGTAATAGTAAATATATTAGAAGCAATAGTGAACAGTGGGACTTTTGTCTTGTACTCATCGTGATTGTAACTGGTTGTGTATGCCTAACGTATGTATGTCGTAGCAGCGTTCGTACATTTGCAATATTAAAACACAAAATAAAGGACACATGCTTTATTGTCAGTCATCGAGACTAGCAAGCACAAAGATAGAAAAGAAGAAAGAGAAATAGAGAAAGATAAAGATATCATCGTCATCATCATCATCAAAAACAAGTCGCAGGCTTTGATGTGCCGGTTTTCATATATTCACGTTCATCAACGCAATAATAATAACAGTAATAAGATGGGATACAACGTAAGTTTATGAAAAGAAACGAGAGCTTCACTCCTCCACTCTATTAATTCACGTCTCCTAGCTCGTCGTCATATTTATTTGAAAAGGAGAGAGGGAGAAAGTTGTATGCAAGCTACGTGCTATCCTTTACCATGTGCCCCGATGATTATGAAGACGACTAAAGTAAGTGTGGATGAAGTGCTTTGCACAGTACAAATACTATATTATTATGTGTACTATTCAAAACTGTTAATGGCACAAGTACACAATAAGCTATATAACGTTTAGATATCTGCCAACATCAAAGCACTACGTTACGTTCATTGTTCTCTTTAGAGTTATTATTACTTACGAGCATTTATACACAGAAAAGAAGAATATTATTGCAAAATAGCGTCATATAAAGTGCAGAGAATAATGGTTAGATGTATTGAGAGAATGGTTATGCAACAACGTAATGGTTATAGTGAAAGCACAAACTTTTGCTTATTACTATGTGCATTATTACGCAACTGAAAAGACGCACATACATCCTCGTTTTTACCCGTTCTGAAAAAAGTAAAAAAGATACGTAAAGAATGAACATTGTGGTATGAGACAGACTGAAGGAAATGGAGTAGCGGTTTGTCACTGTCAAATCTTCAAGTTAATGCGTTTGATGTATATGAATATACCACAAAGTACATCTGTACATTCATTCCATATTCACACGTTCGTCATTCATGTAATATTGACTATTCTTCGTCTGGCTCTTTTAGTTGTACTTGCGAAGAAGACGATAAGCAGATAGGCTGACTGACAGATTTATAGATAGACAGATACTTACATAATATCGTTGCTTTAGTCTTCTCTAATGTTTTGAGGATATCTGTCAGGCGAGTTACGAGCTAAAAGATGAGAATGGGAAGAATAGAGGAAAATTTATATATGACGACGATGACGAGTATGCTTCTGATAACAGTAACGAAAACATTCCCCACTTTGACGGCAACAGTGACTGCGGTTATAGTAGAAAAAAGTGAAAGTTTCAATGAAATATAAAGTATGCGTTATACACTCCACTCCATTATCCATACAAACATATTATGAAAGTAAGTAAGCCACTCGCTTCACTCCGTTGGGGAGATTTCCTATTTTTATTCTTCATACAAAAACATCTAAATAGTTATCGATATTCACCATTCTTAATAATATAGTATGTAGTTTTTCATTGAAAGGAGGAGTGTTTTGTAAATGGGCTGAGAGTAAGGGGTAGGGCAAAAACTGCTGGTATTGAATTCGTGAAAATATAAAGCTTTATGAGGTTATTGGTCGCGGTGTCATCAAATAAGTGGTATGAATAATGATGGGGATGGAAAATGATGGTGATGACTATTTCGTACTTTTCTGACTGATGAGGAAAAACAGAATCAATGCTACACAACCACAATAAGCTATGTTCTTATCAACATCCCTGTAACGTAACATTGTTGTACTTCATCAAAGTGGTATGCATAAAATACATATTGTAAAAATGTGAAGTACAGTTACAATAACATGTTTTTTAACCAGAACTGTCGTTCAAAATTCTAGTCAGTTGATAAGGGTAAGTGCAAAAATGTACCGGTGAACGGTTTTGTATGCAAGTGAAAGAAGGAAGATTGAACAAAGGTAAGTTTCATGCCACGTATCATCACTCTTCCCAGTCATCATTTACGTACCAACGTACCCAATACCATAGATATGTATGAACACGTATTGTTAAGTATGTAACAGCTCTACTGCTCTGCCTTTTTCCTAGATTTGAAGAAGCTGAATACGCATCATTAATGTCTGGCTCGTAACACTTTCTTAGAAAAACGACAAGGGGAAGGCACAGATTCCTATATTTTGTGAAATTAGGCTAGTTTTTTTGTCGGCCTACATTAACCCAACAATATAACAAGTAAATGATAATGATACTGTGAAATATAACAGGGTTGACAGTGTGCTGCGGGTTGCAGTGGTTCCTGGGGAAATGAGATTGTGGAAAGTGGTAAACAATGCAAAAAGCATGAAAGGAAACTGGAACTGGCTCTGATGAGTAATCAGAATCTGCTGCCATGGCATAGGGGAAACCTAATAATTTAGTTGTAAAACCTAAAGTTAAAGCAAAATAATGAGTCATGAAAAAGAAAAGCAAAGAAAACTATATGTATTTGAATCTTTTTTTTGTATGGGTTCGCTTAAAGAGAATAGTAACACGTTTATTCGATAATTTAAATGTGCTCCATTTTTGAAAAGAATGTTACTCAGTTGATGCGTGTCATCCTTACTAACACAATATCATCAGAAGAGTGAACGAATAAAATACCACATTCTCTGTAGATCTCTGCACCTGCGTTCGTATACTTTCTTGTGTACAAAGTTGAAAATCTTTTAGACCGGAAATTGATGTTGTAGTTGGTCGTCTGATAACATCATGATAGGATCTTCTTTCCATTTAGATACAAGAAGATTGAAGTCAAGAGGTGCTAGCATTTTGTCAGTTTGGTTGGCAGTTTTTTCTCCCTTGTTCTTCTTGTACATCAAGAGGGAAGAAAAACAGGAAGACAGCTTCAAGATTAATCGCAGAAAAGTAATTTGTCACGCGACGAAGCGAGCCTTTAAGTCAAAGCTTTTGGGTTAAAGTTATGGGAGATGAGAAGTAAACGACGGCTGAGAGGCTTCAAAAAATTTGGCAAAGAAAGGGAGGAACTAAAGTAAACGAAAAGATGAGCTAAAGGGAAGAACAAGGAAAAACACCACATGAGATTTGAACGGACTTTTGTGTTTCAGCACAAGCAGAAGCTTAGATATAGATAGACAGAGAAGGGGGCTTTATATGCCATATCATCTTTTTTGTTAGTTCAAAAACGAAAATGTAACTACGTCCGTATATTTTCTGCTGTGGCTGTCATAGTGGTTCGGCCGGTGTAGATAAGGCGATAAGGTAAAAAGGGAGATGAATTAGAAACTAGTCGCAAGAAGACTAAGGGAAGAGAAAACCTACGGACAACAACAACAAGCTAAGATGTTAACTTTGTTGGTGTACAGGACACTGATAATAATTCTCTTTATGTAACACGTAAAAACGCGGGCTAGGTCGGTGAGTTACTAAAGTATAAATTTAAGCCATGAATTCACCCGGAAATGTTAGGAAATATAATAATGTTTGTGGGTCCATTATTGGGATGCATACGCACACATCCATCCATAACAATAACCATGTTTGTATGTAAACAAGAGTGCTTACTTTGAACATACTTTAGTACACTTAAGAATCTTGTGGTTAGACCACAAAGACAGCGCAGAGAAACAGTTTCTTTCAATGAGCCAACGGCCCAGGGTATGGCGTGCTAAAATGCTGGTTTCAATCCCATTCAATAACATATTTCGCTGAAAAGAGTATCCTCCATAGAATTTTTTTCCCCTGGAAGCAAAGTAAGATGAGACAAAAGAACGCGAGTACTTAATATAATGTGTACCTTGTATATAGCGACGGATTAGTTTACTTTCTATAATCTCCTCGAACAAGAAGAGGGAACACTGAAGGGAAGACAAATGAGTTCGCGTGAGGCTTTAAAAGTGAAATAAAGCTTCCTTCGTCTCTTGAGCCAAACCAACAAACATTCTTTGAGGATGTGGACGAAGGCGCGACGTATAAAGTGAATGCGAGATAGAAGAGGGGCATAACATAGAAGACTTGAGAAACTGTTTAAGAAATTAAGGGACCCGCATTAATAGAATCAAAACCGAAAGTTATATTTGAGTGCCTAACTAGTTTTTTGGCCGGATAAATGGTGTCTAGAAAGTATCTGTACCATAAAAGCATTGCTGTTTTGCTTAGAGTAACGACTGCGATGAGGGATTTTACATAAAATGATTTTCTCCAAGGACGTTTTCTATATACATATATGGTTTCATTTACACATTAGAATATTCGATTAATATTTTTTTGAAACTTAAACTTGGAATTTTATGATTGCCTGTATCATTTAAACAAAAATCTTCTTAGGAGAATTAGGATCTTAAGGTTTGGCATGTAATTATTACAACTTGTTTCAAATCTATGATGTATCTTTATAGAAAATACACGCATGCAGATGGAAACATTCCGAAAATAAAGTACGAGTTTATAGACACCCCTTTTTTGTAGCGTGCATATGTATGCATTTAAACTATCCGAAATATCATATTACGCTTCGTTTTCTCCGAGGAAGCCATAGCCCCAGCGCCATATAACTTGTCTTCGTCTACTTCGACTTTAGCTGATTAAATTCAAAAGCTCGAGCAGTATACAAGTATACTGCTTGTGAAACTCAAGTGATGATGTTTCGTAATATCTCACTTTGTGAATATGTGTCTAAATAGTAAATTTGAATATTTCTATTCAAGATTCCTTTAGTGGACTCTGCTATGTAGAACTTTGGGCTTCAAGGCACTGCTCTCTGTGCAACTTGTACAAGTCACTGTACAACATATGTACATTTATAATATAGAGCATATAATTTATTCTTCCAATTTCTCGTCTAAAATTCTGTTTTTGTGTTCATGACGGCTTGTGATGAAATGTATCATGCACACACGTCAAAACCCTGAGGCTATAGAAGTTATAAAGCGCTCACTCAGAAATTAACTATGTATATTAGGGTAACGTCGCAAAAAGATGTATGTAATACCAGTGCTTTCACTCAAATGATGAAGAAAGCTAGTTTTCGGAAGGAATTTAGAACATTTATATCATTTAATATTTTCATTTTAAATATTTTTGTTTACATTAAACCGTAGCATGTGGAATATTTTATGAGGGTTTCGTTGTATCATGTCATTTGCAAAGAGACCCAGAATCAGGACGAAATGGCGTTCTAGTTTTGACATGGTCGATGATGATGCTAATGGTGGTGAATACATGGCAAATAAGTAAAATTACTTGCATCAAGCACTAATAATACATAAGTTCATATGTGTACCTGTCTCATATTCTAGAAGGACATTTCTGGTGTTGTAATAAGTAATTTAATATGTAAGGAAACTTTATTTTTCGTTTTGTAACCGACAAATTATTCTTGCCAAAAATTTGTGTTGAGGAGAACATTTTTCGGTGTTTAAAATTAGAGTTTGCCCTCATTTAGTATAATGTTACCTATGAACGTTTCAAATCATTTAAACACGAGGTGAAAACGTGAATCTGATTGTATTCTTTAAACATGCCTTTAATATATTTTTTAAAATACTACCGCTACTGCTACTGACATCAAATAACCGAAGTGTCCATCTATTTCGCACTATGTTTTGTCATATACCCATTACTTGTCAGTTTCTCGTTTCAAAATCAGTGGTGAACGGCAGATACATATTTTCAACACGACGGCAAATAACACAAAAAAAACTCGACAAAATTAGCAATTCTGAAGTTTGTCTGCCAACAAGAAAGTCCATGAAGTCTTGTATGCATGTATGTTGCGGTTGGTAATATAGAATATTTTAAGCATTATGTAGAGATAATAGTTGCGC
>JAQFZG010003157.1:0-14318 GCA_034695465.1 Entomobrya nicoleti | reverse complement strand
TTCTTCAAACTTGGTGCTGAATGATTTGAGGTGCATTGTAGATAATGAATTACAGTGGACAAATGGTTAATTAAAAACTCCTGCACAAACTGGGTACTTTAAACATATAGCAATAATATGACTTTAAAGCGTAGGATAAGAAAAACATGTTAAATGAAAGTTTATTTTAAACGAAACAGTAAAGTTTCTCGCAATAAAAAATAGATTTCGCACAACGTTAAGTAAATAAAAATTCGAAAAAATACAAAGTTTAATAGATTTAATTTCTTTGTCGTTCAACTCTTTGGTTTCCCTAATGCATAACATTTTTCAGTCAGTTGAATTGAATTGAAAGACATTCATTAACGAAATTGGAAATCGATTCACTATGATTACTTATGCATTTCAGCCGAGCATAAAAATCGGATTTTGTCAGTCGAGTCCTTTCTTTCCTCACCGAGCCGAGCCTTACCCAGTGAATGCTCCCATACCTACATTAAAGATCTAAATATTGTTTCACCTACTACGTAGGAAGTAGGTATGTATTTTCCTTGGAGGAAAGATACGGTTATGACATATCACTGGTATTTTCTCACATGGATGATATCGATATCTGCTGGCTTTATACAAGGCCAAGGTACATGTTATGTCATAGTCACTATTCACTATACTCAGCAACTCATCCACCGGCATTCACACTATTGTTGTGTTGTGATGCGAGTTCCATGTTCCACAAAAACATAAATGAAAATGTGCTCAGCTCAATATTTTCCTTGTGTGTCTTCTTTATGTTGAACAGAATGACCTTGGAAGAAAATACAGACAACAGATCGATGGGGTTAAAATATTCAACTCTGTAAAGTTAATGACGTTGGCTTGAGAGGTTTTTCTTTCCATTGAGTAAATGACACAGTGACACGACATTTTTCCGTGGGTAACTTAGTGAATCACTTGGCTGTCTCCCTGTTACACTAAACATTTTCCACAATTTAGTTTCATTTTACACTTTTACATTGCAACGCTTTTGTCATTTTGCACGGATACATATTTTCCATCTGGGTTGTCAGTCCGATTGGGTGCTCAAATTCATCTGTGATAAAGGTTGTGACTGATAAGAGTCAGGGAGCCAACGTAATCATGGACGAAGGGAGTATGAACTTTCGGTTAGGAGGGACTGTGGGTTTTATTGGTGCGGGGAACATGCCTAAAGCGATTGCATTTCCATTATTTCAAAAAGGTAAGATGCCACGTGGAAAAACTAGATAAGCTAGTTTAACGAGGAAAGTAGAAACACTTTGAAAACTTCAACGAACTAAATGTCTCAATTATAAATTTAGGTGTTCTGGACCCTTCAAACGTGGTGGTTAGTGCAACCTCAGAAAGGAACTTGAAAGATTGGAAGGATTTCAACTGCGTGACATCAACTAAAAATTGTATGACACCTTTCGTTTACGCATGACCGTGCTTTCAAGAATTTTTCATATATTTCTTTCAATTTTGTTTAATCTTTTTGCAGCCGATGTCTTCAAGAAGGCAGACATAATAGTTTGGTCAGTGAAGCCCCAAATTTTTCCTGGAGCCATTGCTGCATTAGCCAAAGAAATTGCTGCAAGTCAATTTGAATTCCCAGCAGGAAAATCCATCGTACATATTTCCATAATGGCAGGTATCACGCTGTCAGACTTTGAGCAATCAGTGGGAAATCTAATGCAGGGTACCAATGGGACATTCAGGTGCTTCCGAACAATGCCCAACATTGGACTGAGGGTTGGATGTGGTGTAGCCGTATTTTGTGGTCCTGCTGATATCTCTGATTGCGAGAAACAATTAGTTCACAGTTTCTTCAAACCCGTCGGCCTAAGCTATGAGGTCCCGGAACATCAAATAAATGCGTATGGTAGCCTGTTCGGTTCAGGGATTGGCTTTGTAAGTTTTGTACTTATTCATTAAGGTACTAAAGTTTTTGGAATAGTTACCATAATGTCGAAATTCGATCTTTTAGATGTTTCCAATTATTGAAGCCTTGTCTGACGGGGGAGTAAAAATGGGAATTCCACGAAACGTAAGTTTGGAAATGGCTGCAATGGTGATGAAAGGCGCTGGAGAACTGATTTTGAAAGAGAAACAACATCCTGGTCCCATGAAAGATACAGTTTGCAGTCCAGGGGGCACAACAATAGCTGGAGTGCATGCAATGGAGGCTGGAGGAGTACGCTCTGCTATTATAAATGCTGTAGAAGCAGCTACACTTCGTGCGAATGCCTTAGGTGCAGCAGCTTCCAACAAATAAAAATAATACATTGATATCTCTCTCGAGTCAACCGTTTTCTGCTCATTATGTTGATACATCAGTGACAATATCAATTACAAGATAAATGTATGATAAGGCATAATCTTTTATTTGTGTCCACTCTAGTGTCAGATCGTCAATTATTTTTTATTAATTCTTGTGTAGAGCTTTACAACAATGTTGATAGAAAGTAAAAAAACACAAAACAAACGTTCATTAGAAAATTCAATATAAATAAGTCGATGTAGCATGAGCGTCTGAAAATGACATTATGTATTTAAGATGTGGTATTTCAAACAGAAATGAAAAAGGTGTGAATAAATGCCATTTTGTAGTTCATTTTAGTACTGCAAATGATTTGTCTCTTTTTTTCGTGTAGTTTTACATTCATAGTACATATGGCATATTGACTTTGATGGAATGTTTTGTCCATTCCATAATAGTCAACTGGTAAATGGTCCTAGTCCTGAAGGCTGAAATCATTTTAATAATTTTTTTTCATATGATACATGATGGCTTACTTCACGTTGCGTACTGAAGCGGTTCTAAAAATAGAAAACTCCAAAAATTATTTCCTCCCTATTCAGTATAATACATATGTACAATGCACTTTTGTATGCTACTCAAAAGCAATACATGTTCCAAAAGCCAACTTGAAAATTTTAAAATTCTAGAATTCAGGAAATTTTAGACATCAACAAATAAATACCTTGTTCCACAGAAGCAAAACAAAAGGGTGCATTTAATTTGTTTGAAAGATTATTATGAGCATTAACCAATAAAACTTCTACATTCTAGTGCAGACAAGACTTGTTTTAAATTTAATTGAAAATGAGTTCTAACACAGTGGCAGCCCAGCTTGAAAGCTATTTTGAAAGTTCTGATCTATTACAAATACTGTTTGTCAAAAACAAGGAGGCATACTTAAATGCTCCTCAAGATCCATTCACGGGTATGTTGTTTTTGCGTGCGATAATTAAAGGAAATTTGTAAAATATTTTATTTTTATTTTTGTCCACTAGCTCGACAGGGTTATCTTAGAGCAGTTCTAAGGTATCATCCTGATTCCCATTGCATTTCTCCCAAAAATCCTGAGCACATGGCAGAGTATGAATTGAGATGCAAAAAATTATTCATTCTGAGAGACATTTATGAATTTCTGACTAGTGAAAAAGAAGAAAAATTACAAGAACGAGACAAATATTTTCAAAACGGTATGGTATCTAAAAATATTAAATGGAAATAGAACAATCATCAACCTTCCCGTTTGTGAGCTATTTTATGCTTATTTTGGATAATGGTAATAGGTGAGTACCCAAAACTGGTTTCACTGGAAATTTTGAATGATGGTGAAAAATGTCGAAAGAAATTCGGCGTTCCAGATTTTGAAAGAGTGGCTACTGAATTGTAAGTTTGTATTGATTTAAAAAATATTAACAATACAAGTGGCTTCTTCCTAAGTAACTGATGAACAAAGTAAAATTGTTACTTTTGTATAGGAAGGAAATCTTTATGGTTCAAATGCGGCGTTTAAATGAGCAACAGGAAGAACAAGATGATTGAATCAAATTCAACAAAATTCTATGAATACATTGCTTTATTTTGCTCTTTCAAATAAATGTAAGCTATGATAGTGCAAAATGCTAATTAAGCTGTTTTGAACCCATTTTAATTAAATTAATATATAGTACAACTACTGAAAAAACCTGTGCCACGTGTGCATTATTTGCTTGGTTTTATGGTATTCTTAAACTATTATCTTTGTTAATTGCACTGCACTTATCACAATGCAACCAGCGATTTCATTAAGAAATATTTAATAGTTATGAAATATTAGTACTGATACACAATGAAGCAATTGAATAAAATGAAATATAGTACTAACTTTGCAAGCTTATATTATTATAGTCTCTCAAGTCTCATCCTCATCTCAATTATATTGCTAAATAGATATGCATATACTTGTTACAACAAGATTATGACTATTCTTTGACTTTGATTACATATCATAAAATTCGTTTCCAGACACAAAATTACAATCGATAAATCACCGGTACTTTACTGTGCCAGTATCATTATTCAAATTCCAAATTAACTACTACTATTTCATAAGAAAATTGCAATTTGGTATATGCTATCCAATCAATTCGTAATTCATAGTTCTCATCTCATCATCAATTTCATCAACAATTCTCTGAAAAATCTGACTCGGGCTCTTGCTGGAGTGAAGACTGTCTGAATCTAAATATTCTGAATTGCCTATTGCCTCAGATGTCTGTCAGACATCATCTGGAAAGAAAAATTGGTGAACTTCATTTTGCACAGTCAGCCGAGAAGAGCTCTTCGTGCTGTGATGTAGTATATCTATTCCATTTCCATCGTCGTTCGCCGCAAAACAAAACAACCTGTTGTTAGTTAATCTTTTGTCATTCTTTCGGTACAAAGGATGGTATGCTGATACAATGTTAAACTGGGCTAAAGTCTTTTCGTGTGTAAACCACAAAGGCGGATAGGATGCAAAAAATCCCATCAAAATCGCCCCACAGGTGTCGATTTTAAAAATTTGGGCGGTTTTTTGTTAACATGGGGCAGTATAGGGCAAAAGGTCACTTTCGAACCCATTTTTGACCCTGAAGGCCGCGGTTTTGGGTCAAGCCAAAATATGTATAAGTTAGTGGAAATGTTGGGGAAGTTTTTAAAACAATAATCTCGATGGTGTGTTTTCGTATTTTCGAGCAACCTTTGACCTTGTTCGAAATCGATTTTTTCAAAAATACGAAAACACACCATCGAGATTATTGTTTTAAAAACTTCCCCAACATTTCCTCTAACTGGTGTGTTTTTTTGTTTGGCCCAAAACCGCGGCCTTCAGGGTCAAAAATGGGTTCGAAAGTGACCTTTTGCCCTATACTGCCCCATGTTAACAAAAAACCGCCCAAATTTTTAAAATCGACACCTGTGGGGCGATTTTGATGGGATTTTTTGCATCCTATCCGCCTTTGTGGTTTACACACGAAAAGACTTTAGCCCAGTTTAACATTGTATCAGCATACCATCCTTTAATTATCACCAAACCAAGGTACAACAGGATTAGCAGTGGTAGTGATAAAATTATTCAAGGTTGTCGGGAAACTTGGTGTAAAATGGTCAACTGACAACCGGTAAACATATTTCAAATCCAACCAAACTAAATTGTAACACGGGATTTATTTGTTTACCTGATGAACGTGAACATGGGCGTGTCATGCTCTCATAAAGAGGAATAGTCAATTTTGTCACAATATAGTGCCCGTTTTCTCCACATTGTTATATACTTTTCAGTTTACTTAAAATAACAGGAAAAATGGGTGAGGAGGGGTGCTGCGGCTTGTGTTCTTCGATTTTTACTTTCGGAGTGGTGGGGATACTGATTGTATTGATATTGGATTGGGTTAACCGAAGGAATAAAGGAAATAAAAATTTGCCTGGAGAGCATGTAGTCGTAAGTTTAGTTCGGAGAATAGGGTTTTTTTTTAATAAGATGATTATGAAACAAACCAATGATATTAATGAGTTGAAAAACAATTTTCAATCATGCAAATATTCTTTATGTGTGTTCAGATTACTGGAGGCTCCAGTGGAATCGGTAAACAAGTAGCAATTTTAGCTGCCAAGAGGGGAGCTAATGTCACTATATTGGCAAGAGATACTAAAAAATTAGAAGAGGCAACAAATGAAATTCGCAATGCAATTGTGGATGACAGCCAAAAGATCAATTATTTCAGTGGTAAGCTTTGTGAAAATTTTTGAACATTCAAATTATATATTCAGTGAAACAGAATGAAGTAATGAACTGCTTGTTATTCTTATTTTCATATATTTGTTCGTTTTATTATAGTAAATGTCACAAATTATGAAGACACCGATAATGTTCTTCAAAGGTGTGCCGAGGAGATTGGCCCTGTGGATATTTTGATTTGCTGCGCTGGATATGCCTACCCATCTAAACTGGAAGACATTCCTCTACACCATGTTAAGGTAGATTTTCTAGATTAATTAAAAGTTAAACTGTTTCATTCCATATGGTACTAAAGCATGTTAACAATTCGCTATTTTTTAAACACCCTCTTTGGTGATTTTAGGGGATGATGGATATCAATTATATGGGAACATTTCACGCTGTACGAAGTGTGTTACCTACAATGAAATCCCGTCGAAAAGGAAAAATTGCCTGTATTTCATCCGTCGGGGGTCTTGTGGGCTTGTACGGTTACACCGCCTACGGAGCTTCAAAATTTGCTTTACGGGGATTCGCTGAAGCATTGCAAATGGAAGCAAAGCCATTTAATATTTCTGTAACTCTCTGCTTTCCACCGGATACTGATACGCCCTGCTTAGAACAGGAAAACAAGGTGAAACCTTTAGAAACTAAATTGATTAGCGAAGCCGCAGGAGTGGTGCAACCTGGAGAAGTAGCCAATTCAATTCTATCCGACACTTTGGTAAATTATAAAACAAACGCATGTAGTTAATTGAGACGATGAATCAATCTTAAATGAAGAACTGAACTAATTTCTGCTTTTTACAGGCTGGAAACTTCTTTAGTTGCACTGGCTTTGATGGTAACTTAACGGCTGTAATGTGCGCTGGAATGTCACCAATGTCATCTTTTGCTGGTCTTTTGGCACAAGTAAGTTTCCTACACAAATTATTGTAGTATATTTTCTGGTTATCATGGCTTAGCATATACATAATTAAAATATCGGTGTTTTTCATATTTCAGACGTTTTTCATGGGAATATTGCGCGTCGTGGGTCTCGGCTACATATTTTATTTCAACCGATTGGTGAAAAACTGCGCAACTCAAAAGGAAAAACTTAAAAAGGCTGAGTAAATGTCTACGAGATTTTTTAGGTTTATTATATTGTGATCGTCGGAACCTTGGTACACAACTGCAAATATAAAGGCTATCCACTGCACACAAATTGTATTACAAATTGCTATTACATTCATCGTCTTTCTAGGACTGCATCTTGTTGTGTATATTTTCATGTGTCCACCGATATTTAAAATGTGATTGTAAGTAAACTGCTTGCCTGTCAATGTCTGTATTTTATAAATGATATTATATTATAGTATTCGTTATTATATTATTATTTTTGCCAGTGTACAGTACATTCCAACATTGCCAGTTTTAATATGAAAATTAAAGTAAAGTAATCGTAAAACTGTACACATCGTTTCGATCACTGCACAGTAGCTCGTTATTCAAGAAGAATTGATCTTATTTCATTTCACCACTCCCCCCTAATTACATATGTTATTATGTTATATCTTACAAGGTTATAAAAGTATCTGTTAATCTTAATATGTTTTTAAAATTAACCAGTCTTGCATCTTGGCATATAAAGCAAGCACTGAAATGATTTTTTTTTGCATCTTAATAAGTTGAATTGTCAAGTCTGGATATTAAGCATAAATAATTTTAGTTTTTTTTGCAAGTTTGTAATTTTCTGCTAGTCTGTAATTAATGCTGACCAATAGCTAATGTTACTCCGAGCGTGAATCGCGTGCATTTCATTTTTGTATAGGTGGATCGTCGTGGATCATATGGATCTACATTCCATTCATTCCAATTTCAAAACTATTTTCGTTATCTAATACACTTGGTATTTGATATGCGTAAACTTAAATCATGTATTCAGAACAATGGTGTGAATTGAAGCATTTTTGTTTGAAAATCAATGATGCACAATTGTTTTGCTGGACAGTTTTGCAATCGCTGCTGCTGCTTTAAGTATGCACCTTGCTAGATGCTTATTCTCATCGGCGCATTAAACCAAACCGCATGAACGAACGTCACTAGCCATGTGAATATTTGTACCTGCATTATATCATCCACGCACGATAAGACGAGATACCTAATACCTACCCGACAAAACTGATCTCATACTACCTGTATAAACCTTTCATGCTTTCCTTCAATACGTGTACGTACACCTGCTCAATTAGGCAACAATTTATCCCTTCCTACACATTGTTGCATCACTAGCATTCATGTTCATAATGAAGTACGCAACATCACGCAAACAGTCAGGTTCTTCCGTTTACAAAGGTACATACCATTTACCTATAAAAGAATGGAATATCCTCTGGACCACGTATTCAATTCAACATGCATGATGCATGCATTTTTTAACAAAGGTTTTTTTCTGTGCTGGCTATTCCATTGAGAACATCGTATCATGTAGGCAAAAGTACGTAAAGTAAATGTAACGCATGTAAAGTGTAATTGTTATGTGCTCAAAATCAAATAAGAAAATGAGCTATTCATCGTCATCCAATCGTGATGATGCTACATTGTACATACCTTATATTCAGATTATGTACATAAATCCCACTTAAATTCTTGGAATAGGGAAATGTGTTATGGTGAGTGATGATGGAGGTTTGTCTAGCATTAAGATCAGAAAGGCAGACCACATTACATAATTTGGTTTTCATTTCATCATGGACCATTCTCCATCACCAGTTTAACTTGAACCCTTTTTATATGCACAAACTTGAATTTGTTTCTTTATTGGTTACATGTGCTTCTCTATAAAACAGACACTTACAAAAGCTACTCTTCCTCCGTAGATGGAACACAAAAGTGATATTTTTCTTTTGAATATGAAGACGTGCTACTTTTGTGGAGATTCAGCAGTCGTTGATTTGATTCTATTAACTTGTTGAAGTTGAAGCTAAACTTTTCATATCATATCATCATCCATCTACTTGTTTTTGTAGTATTTACTTGTGTTCATCCATATTATATTAATATCGGACAATCTGAAATGTAACCAGAAAGCCGTGTCGTGTCAGTAACCCAGAGAGTCAGATCAGGTTTTTTTATTCTCCTAGTCTAGCCCAAGCCTATCATCTCATGATAATAATATAAATATATTTTTATTTGCCACCACCGCAGACAATAAATACCTAACTGAACTGGCAAGGCAAGGCATAATTTATTTTTATTGGTAAATAAGACGGGAAAGCAAGTGGTTTGCTATTTGCGCACACACTTTTTTCATATATCATCGTCAGAAAAGTCTCACCGTTTCCTTTTCATTCAATGTTCAATGAATTCATCATAAAAAGAGCACTGCTCTTGTGTGCGGTTTCCATATTTCAGAATTATAATTTTGAATAGGGAAAACTCCGACGTAACAGCATTAACGTAATAAATTATTGGGAAAGATTAGTGAGCAATCATAATCATCCTCTACCTATAGACAAGTGATAAAAGGAAATGCACACACATATCCCCCCATAATATTCTGTTACACACATCAACAGCAAAGGTACCCAGGCCAATCGCAGTGAAGAAAAGGAACATCACACCACCACCATCAAAACAACAGAAAAGAGCCATCGCGTATCGCCGACAGTTTTGTTCAATCGGACAATACACTTTTGAGAAAATCGTTGCTGCTGCCTCCTCTGCATTCATTCAACCCTTCTTCTATTCATGCGTATGTGTAATGTGAGTGTGTAAAGTTATTTTTTGTACTGCGCTAGGCGCTGAGTTGTTTGTTGTAAGTTGAGTTGTGTGTTGTGTGTTGTGTGTAAGAATTCCTCCACTTCTCTTTCCTTTGCATTCTTCATCTTGATTCTTTCTCACACTAATCAGTAGATTCAGTTCGGTTGAACGGAACAGCCAAGTGAAACAGTTACAGGAAAGATATCAGACACAGATTAGTTAAAAGAACGAGGTTCTTCCTTCCTTGAAAGTAGCATTGTGCAAATTTGCATGCTTTTCTTGAGCATTTTGAAATAAACTTGCCTCATCTCATCAGTGCCATACACCATTTCACGACACGACGGTGAAAAGTGCAAAAACTGTTTTAAGTGAAAAGTAAGGTGAATTGAGGATTTCCAGAGAACATGAATAAATTACCTTCCTTTGTGCTGATACTGGGATTTACGGTGTTAGCATTATCTGTTATCCTTGGATGGATGATTGTCCCGAAGGTCATTGATAACAAAATATCACAGGTGAGTTTTTTAAAACTACTAACTAACTACATATTTAACTAGCTCTATACTTGTCCTTGGTTTTAACCAATTGGGGTAAGTTAGAACCATTAGTGCGAAGAGTGGAGCTTCAATATCCATTATAAAAACGTGCATACATCGTGGGACATGTGCATGTGAATCGTTTGTGCAAAGTCATAACATAAACAAAAGAGCTACTTTAGACTAAAAATGTCCTTCAAGATTTTTTTCCAGAGAACATTACACAAAAGTGGCAATTAGCGCTTTGGATTTAATAAATTATCAGATTCCACTTGCATATTTTATGCACATCTCCTTTCGTTTGCCTTCATAATCAATTTCCAGAATTAAGTTGGGCAATATAAGTGTATTCAATTAAAGCGTACATATTTCACAATGATTTGCTATCTGACATGTTTGGGGGTAATTTTAGCTCTTTGTTCTCGCGATGTTCTTTTTCACGAAAGCGTAAAGGCAAACATCAAACATTCTAGCATGGGCATACAATTTTTTAAGAAAAGCCAACGTCAACTAATTTCGTTCTCAATTACCTATAATCTATAAGCGTTAACGTGAGAAAAAAGTTTATCGTTGCTTGTTTAATGTATGGTACTATTTTGGGTATCTGATCTGATATAGTTGTTTCATAATACTCAAAAGCTGCAGTTTAGTGAGCTACACAATACAATCAAAAATATTTGTTTTACAAGGAATTTTTACAAGCTACGTTCAACGTAAATTCCACATACTTAATACGTATATGTTGAATTTAATCTTCAACTTCAATTCAGTTTTTCAATGAATTTATGAGCAAAAAATAGATTCGCTCTCATTTGAAGGTCACCAAATACCAAATCATGCATGCTAAATTAGCATAATAAAATAGAACTTAAAAGATTACTAAAAGAGACAAGACTTGCCGTTGCAGAGGCATAGCCAGTATTTTTGTACACATTTCTTCCTTTAAAACGCAATGAATTTTCAATTCCTTTACCCTGCATCGTTATGTACGAATTGTAATTTATTTATTTTTTGTTAATTATCAAGAATGCTATCAACACACAGTAACGTACGCCAAGCTTGAGTTGCGCCTTTTTTATCGATATCGACACACCATAACAATCATAATAACATAACCAGCGCAGCAGCGTAGAATACATGAGCAACGAGAAAGAGTGCAGTAGTGGCATTTGAACAAAGATTTATTACAGACATAAAAGTTACAATTTCCCGTTACGACTTTAATTTTAATTGGCAATTGTTTCCGAAATAATTACATGATAGTTGGGAGCATCGATTGTTAATTACTCAGTCGTTGGAGTTGGAAGTTGGAATTACTTTGGTTGTTAGAATATTCGCCTTATGTAAAAAAGCTTTTTCGTCACCATTTACTTACTACCAAAAAACCGCGTATTACCAGGTCCTGCTGTAGTTCGCCACTTAAATGTAAGAAATATATGTGTACATTAACAAATTGTAGAGTTTGTGTAGTATATTGCATGAATGATAATGCTATAAATAGATTAATTAATAAAAATATATCGGGATTGTGAAGCGAAGGAGATGTCTTAGGTCAAAAATGTCTGTGTACATCATGGCATTTGTCATTGTAACATGGGAAAGGTCAATAGCCAAAATTCTAACGCATAAACAACGCGTGCTTCAAATTGTAAGAGCAATCGCTTGAGAAAATCAACTTGTCGAGTTTTATTGGAGTAAATTAACAGTGGAAAACAGTTTAATAAGTAGTTTGAAAAGAACTTAAACACAAACATTTCATAAAAGATGTTTTTTTCTTGCTACTATAACTAGCTGTTTGTCCATGTATGCATCGTTTGATAATAGCCAGTTACAGTAACATTATCTGTGTGATCTTGAAATATTTACTCGAGTTGGAGTTCTGGATATTAAATTATGGGATACAAAAATACAAGTGTATAAAGCAATGTGCTAAATGTCAATTATATACCGAACAGGCAAATAAACTTCCCGTGGAATATTTTTTTATGTATTGCGTTTCAAAATGTTTCTGTCTTTTTTTCTTCAAAATACTATATGATTTTGAGTTGCCATTTTCATTTCATTTAAAGTGTAAATACAGTAAGTAATTTAGTTTGCTAATCTGCTAGAACAAACAGTCACATATTTTTTATAAATCTATTTTAGAGTTGGAATTCACACTCAATCCAATCCAGTTATAAACTTTTCTTTCTTTCTACAAATATACATATATCGCGAGAATCGCTTATTCCTGATACTGATAAATAACTATTCAAGCACCCTAGCAAACGTAGCTTAGAAATAATTTAAACAATGTTCGAATTTAAAATGAAAAACGGTTTTATCTCATATGCCAATTATGCCATGTGCCTATTAATGGATGATTTGGATGATTTTCTTCAGGGAGACGCAACGAATTTCCAAAGTAGTAATTATTTTTGTCCACGTCTTGTCATCGTCACTGCGAAATATTTGCAAGTCAATGTCAATCATTGAAGTCCTGTAGTCTGTAAGTACTAATTGTTTTTAGCATGCTGTAAGCAAATTTTTTGCACAAGAATAAAGCAGAATGTTTGCATATGTATGTCTTCAGACTTTCAAAGGAATAGTAGATACAGACAGATAGACATGATATAAAAGCGAAAACTGGTTTGGTATTACAAAATCATGGTTCCCATTTCCCAACAACCATTAATGTCGAAATATGGCATGTTTTACCTCAGCTCCTAAAAATAATGGATCGGTTCGGTTGGCATAATATTGTTACTAAAATAGCATGTGAATGTGAATGGCATGAGGAATCCAGGTTTGATTAAAGAGAAACCCTTGCATTGCCTGCCAATCTTAACAAGTATTTAGTATTTTAGTAGATTGGATCGATAAAATAATCGCAGAGAGTAGAAAAAGTTGCAATAAAAATCTCATCTTCAATATTTCATGAGTACTGATTTAGATAGACACAAACAAGCATTCGACCATGTCACTGATTTTTCTAGCTTGCTTGTTTACATACTTTCAGCAAATTTTTCCAGAGGAAATTTTTTGCCTTGGACATCCTAATTAAATTATGAACAGTAGTAGTGAATAGTGTATGATCCCTAACAGAATTCCGAAGGCGTGCAGGAGGTGTGTTTTGTAATGTTGCTATTGAAAATAGTAGCAGGTAGTAAGCATCATTTCATGTCGCCACGTTTCGAGGTCCGCAAGCAACTTAGAGCCTCCGTGAAACGAAAGTAAACAAATCCCCATTTTTATACGCTGCATGGTTGCGTTGATTTGATTGCGTATCACTTTATAGCTCCAAGGCATACAGTGCAAATTCTTGAAGTTAATGTCCTGAAGGCCAGAAAAAAACACTTTGATGCGATTCCAGTCACCATATTTATTTTACACACACTAGTCTATTATTGCGCATCTTGTTTGATGATTCGGCAAACTCAAAGAATGAAAATTAAATTCATACATTTCTCTTAATGATGAAGACATGACATTGCATTGGACGTATGAAATAAAATTTGAATTGTTCGTTTCATAATTTTCTTTATGATTTTTTAAGTTATTTTTTTATGTTCATATTATTGCAGCAAGTCCGCCTTGTCAATGGATCGGAGACATTCAAGCGCTGGCAAAATGTACAAATCCCCATTTACGCGAAATTCTATCTCTTCAACATCACAAATCAAGATGAAGTTGTGGTAGGAAAATTCCCAAAATTCCAAGAAGTTGGTCCATATGTTTTTCTGTAAGTTAATCCTTTTGTTTTTATAAAGCAATCAAAAATTATACGAATATGAATGAATCATCATGAAAATTCCACAAAGAAAAATATTATGAACAATATATAATTGAGTTCTTATTATTTACAATTCAGACAAAAGAGGAGGAAGGTGGATGTTAAGTTTCACGAGGAAAATGACACTGTGTCCTATCGTCAGATTATGTCATACTTTTTCCAGCCGCAGATGTCTGCTGGATTTTTGAATGACACAGTCGTTATGATAAACCTCCCGCTTATGGTAAGTTCATAAAAAAT